>QNUK01000495.1:126902-149402 GCA_013621035.1 Clarias magur
GATGGGTAGTGTGTGTGTGTGTAGGATGGGTAGTGTGTGTGTGTGTGTGTAGGATGGGTAGTGTGTGTGTGTGTGTGTGTGTAGGATGGGTAGTGTGTGTGTGTGTAGGATGGGTAGTGTGTGTGTGTGTGTGTAGGATGGGTAGTGTGTGTGTGTGTGTGTGTAGGATGGGTAGTGTGTGTGTTTGTGTGACGTTAGTAGCCGCTATTCAGCATGAGGCAACGCCATGGCTAAACTGTCTCTGTTTTTGCGGGATGAGTAGTGTGTATGTTTATAGGATGTTTAGTGTGTGTGTTTATTGGATGTGTAGTGTGTATAGGATGTGTGTGTGAGTGTGTAGGATGGTTAGTATGTGCATAATGTGTATGTGTGAGCGATGTGTAGTGTGTGTGTTTGTAAGGTGCGTGTATGTGTGTGATGGGTAGTAGATGTGTGTGTAGGGCATGTAGTATTTGTGTGTGTTTGTGTGTAGGATGAGTAGTGTGAGTGTAGGATGAGTAGCGTTTGTGCGTGTGTGTGCGCGCGCGCGCGCGTGTGTGTGTGCGCGCAAGTGTGTAGGATGTGTAACATGTATGTAGGGTGTGTGTGGTGTGTATATTGCCGTCCCCTTGTCCACCAGAATGAATGTGCCACAGTCGGCAATTCACATGTTCGTATTGTTTATTTGTATTATTGCTGCATATGTTTAAGTTGTAAACATGAAGCTATATTGAAAGCTGAAGGGGAAAATCTAGTGGACATAGTTTAGTACTGCAGGAGTCAGGGCAAACCATTAGGCAATGAGTGCATAAATAACAACTGGATGAGCTTTGATCAGCTCAATGGGATCTAAATTCATCCTGGGTCTCATGCATACATGTGAAAGTAGATGAGTTATGCAGCTAAATTTTTACAAAGTTCCAGGTGGCGCTGTACAGGCCCTGTGCCACGCCCGGGGTCCAGGCACTCAGGCCCTCCTTCATAATCAATTTCAGTCTACACCCATTAAAATTTTGGAACTGTATTTCTTTCCACTTGTAAGATATGAGAAGATAAATTTGTAAAAAAAATTTCTTTTGTTAAATCGTCGACATAGCAACATGATTCAAATTAGAAAAAAATCCTTCATGGTTTCAAATCACCTATGTCTTTTCATTATTCTGACTGATTTTGAACCAAATCAGGTGAAAGGACAAAATATTAGTGATTTCCAAAAGTGACACACTTCCTGCTGCCAGTTTGTGGCGCTATGACATAGCTAATGGAATCAGGAATCAGTACAGAGAGAGAAACTGGATCTTTAACAAGGAACCTCTCTAATGACACTTTCTTTTGCTTTATGCGCAGACACAGGTGTGTTATAATAAACAGTTCACATGCGCATAAAAGGACCTGTGAATGACTTTCACAAACACAAAATAAACGATGCTTTTGAATATACGAGTGACGTTGAATATACGAGTGACGCACGCGCACTGAGACAAAGCATGGGAGATGATTACGCACAATTCTGCACCGCGCGAGAGAAAGAACCATTTGCTCAGTTGTGATCACGTGACGCATGGCGTCAAGTATAAAGAAATTTTACGTTATACATGAATTTACTCCGGGATTAATAAAGTTTTATCTTATCTTAAATGAGCAAAAAATTCTTGCTGCCTTTAAGTCCTCCCTTCGTGCGCTAGTATTGGCTCTTATGCCACACCCTGTCATGCACTTTCAAATCATGGACAAAGCTAACTGTAATCCTGACAGTGGCATTTGTCAAATTTTTTATATGCATTTTTTTCACTAATACTTACTCGGTTTCCGAATAAAACATTATTAAAATTCTTTGCTCGGTTTGCAGAACACTCGTAAATCACGTTACCCGTTGTGCTGAGTGCTGTCAGTTGATCGAGTTGACTAATTCCAGCACAGCAGAAGAAAGTCAACTAGAGGCAACAAGAACAGTTTTGGGGAGAAAAACAGGCAAAAGTTATATGAGGCCAATACAAAAATGGAAAAAGGATTTAAAAAACAAAACAAAAAAAAACAAAACACTGTAAACCCATCTGAATGTCCAAAAAGTAATCTTTACAGAATATGTCCCTTTTTAACGTACCAAATATAATAATGCTGTCTGTCATTCTCACACGTAAGACCATTCTAATATGAGATTTATTGCAGTTGGAAATAGTACTTTTATTAGAATAAATTCATTTTACATGTATTTGCAATTTATTGTAAATTTTTAACATTGGACCTAAACTTGTAAAGCCAGTGATGCAGGTCCCTCTTCTTAATTACGTTTTTTCCTCTAGTACGCCAGAACAGGAGCAGCTAATGGTGATGTGGCTCAGCTGGATGATTAAGGAGGAAGAGTACTTTGAAAGGTACTGTAAGTCATGGACTTATTTTTTTCTTCTAAAATAAATAAATAAAAAATATTTATTTTAGGTCACCTCAAGCATGTTTGTGTTGGGCTCATGGAAAAGTTTAACACACACCCTGACAAAAGTCTTGTCCAAGTTGTAGGAACAACAAATAACTTCTAGTTGACCATTTGGAATCAGAAGTGGCTTATATTAAAGGCAAAGGGATCTAGATTATGCTTATTTTACCAAAATAAAATCTTATCATGCCATGATTTTTAATTATTTATGTAGGACAGAAAGGTCATACTTTGCTTAGACACATGCCTTGGTGCAGTGGAAAAAGAATTAATATTGTGTATAAGTTTGGAGGACTGCATCCATCTGTCTCAGCAATGACTCAGATAACTTATAAATAAAGTCATCTGGAATGGCAAAGAAGCCATTCTTGCAGGACTCCCAGAGTTCATCAAGATTCTTTGGTTTCATCTTCAATGGCTCCTCCTTCATCTTACCCTAGACATGCTCAATAATGTTAATTTCTGGTGAATGAGCTGGCCAATCCTGGAGCACCTTGACCTTTTTTGCTTTCAGGAACTTTGATGTGGAGGCTGAATTATGAAAAGCAGCGCCTTCCTGCTGAAGAATGGGCAGCAAGAATATCTTAGGCTGTTGATGTTGCCATCCACTCTGCAGATCTCTCGCACGCCCCCATATTGAAAAATACTGAAAAATGTGTGCAAGTCATACACGGTGTATGATTGGATAGTTTATTTAAAAAAAATTTTTTTATTCTTTTTTTGTCTCATTATCTACTAGCATAGGTATTGCCTTTGATTTATAGTTTGCTGAATTTGTCCCTAATAACGTTAAACATTTAGTTGGCCATTTGACTTGTCGGGTAAGCTACTTCTGAATTTAAAATTTAAAATTTAAAATAATTTCTAACGGTGTATAAATACATTATACATTTCGTCTGACATACTAATAATCACGCCCACTTGTGTGGTCATTTACCATGCAACGAACATATATAATTAAATGAAATGATAAAATATTTTATTAAAATGAGCTATAAGTAAAAAGTCCACAGATATTACACGGAAACCCATGTATACATCATGAAAACGCTCCCAAACTCAAATTTCACCAAAAAAAAAAAAAAAAAAACGGATTCCCAGAAGAATTGTTGCAAAGCATCTTTACGGGAATTATAAAGATGGCAATGATGGCAAGGGTAAACCTTCCTAAGATGACATGAGAAAAAAAAAACTTATAAGGAACCTACAGTTGGTAGTCAAGGGGAATGCCTATTACCGCCATGGCAAAATGACAGCTGCCAAAATAATTTGGTCGCATGTCATTCATGAAATGG
Source organism: Clarias magur (assembly GCA_013621035.1). Classification (NCBI taxonomy): domain Eukaryota; kingdom Metazoa; phylum Chordata; class Actinopteri; order Siluriformes; family Clariidae; genus Clarias; species Clarias magur. The sequence goes on from QNUK01000495.1 coordinate 130,611, forward strand.
CCGCCAGGTGGTGCAAAGTGACATTTTAATTCCACATTTTAATTTCCATGTTCCACAATTTCCAATACTTTATAGAACAAACATGAAGTTACAAAAAACAAACAAACATTGGTTAAATTTTTAGACAGACGATCAAGTAGTTCACTAGCTAACAATTTTTTGTACAATGAATGAACTGTTGTATAACAGTATAATTTATATTACAGTTTTATATATATACACTCACCTAAAGGATTATTAGGAACACCTGTTAAATTTCTCATTAATGCAATTATCTAATCAACCAATCATATTGCAGTTGCTTCAATGCATTTAGGGGTGTGGTCCTGGTCAAGACAATCTCCTGAACGCCAAACTGAATGTCAGAATGGGAAAGAGGGTGATTTAAGCAATTTTGAGTGTGACATGGTTGTTGGAGCCAGATGGGCCGGTCTGAGTATTTCACAATCTGCTCAGTTACAGGGATTTTCACGCACAACCATGCTAGGGTTTACAAAGAATGTTGTGAAAAGGGAACAACATCCAGTATGCGGCAGTCCTGTGGGCGAAAATGCCTTGTTGATGCTAGAGGTCAGAGGAGAATGGGCCAACTGAATCAAGTTGATAGAAGAGCAACTTTGACTGAAATAACCACTTGTTACAACCGAGGTATGCAGCAAAGCATTTGTGAAGCCACAAAACGCACAACCTTGAGGCGCATGGGCTACAACAGCAGAAGACCCCACCGGGTACCACTCATCTCCACTACAAATAGGAAAAAGAGGCTACAATTTGCACAAGCTCACCAAAATTGGACAGTTGAACACTGGAAAAATGTTGCCTGGTCTGATGAGTCTCGATTTCTGTTGAGACATTTCAAATGGTAGAGTCAGAATTTGGAGTAAACAGAATGAGAACATGGATCCATCATGTCTTGTTACCACTGTGCAGGCTGGTGGTGGTGGTGTAATGGTGTGGGGGATATTTTCTTGGCACACTTTAGGCCCCTTAGTGCCAATTGGGCATCGTTTAAATGCCACGGCCTACCTGAGCATTGTTTCTGACCATGTACACATCCTCTGATGTCTACTTCCAGCAGGATAATGCACCATGTCACAAAGCTCGAATCATTTCAAATTGGTTTCTTGAACATACGACAGTGAGTTCACTGTACTAATATGATCCCCACGGTCACCAGATCTCAACCCAATTTTACTTACAATAGAGCATCTTTGGGATGTGGTGGAATGGGAATTTCCTTCCCTGAATGTGCATCCCACAAATCTCCATCAACTGCAAGATGCTATCCTTTCAATATGGGCCAACGTTTCTAAAGAATGCTTTCAGCATCTTGTTGAATCAATGCAACATAGAATTAAGGCAGTTCTGAAGGCGAAAGTGGGTCAAACACCGTATTAGTATGGTGTTCCTAATAATCCTTTAGGTGAGTGTATATTTCTTATATATATTGGCACAAGTGACCAAAGGTTTTGTACATTGACCGTGTTGAGCACCCGACGAACAGTTTTGGTGGAAACAGGAGAGTTGAGGTGCACATTTAATTCTATAGTTAGTTGGGCAACTGTGGTTTTATGTTTTTTTGCATACAATTCGTGTTAGCACCCAGACATCCCTTTCAGATAGCTTCCTCTTGCGTCCCCAGTTACTCCTGTTGGATGTGGTTCGTCGTCCTTGATGGTATGCTGACATTACCCTGGATACTGTGGCTCTTGATACATCACAAAGACTTGCTGTCTTGGTCACAGATACGCCAGACGGGCACCAACAATTTGACCTCTTTTGAACTCTCATATGTCACAATAATTTTGTGTGCATTGCAATCTTTTAAGCAAAACTGTGCTATTACTCTGCTAATTAAACCTTCACACTCTGCACATTCCACTAGTAAGAGCAATCAATGAAGATTGGCCACCAGGCTGATCAAATTTAGCCATGAAACCTTCAACATTAAATTGGCCAGTGTTTCAGTTTCATTGTCCAACACACATGGACAAAATTGTTGGTACCCTTCGGTCAATGAAAGAAAAACTCACAATGGTCACATAAATAACTTTAATCTGACAAAAGTAATAATAAAAAAAAAATATATGAATGTTAACCAATAAAAGTCAGACATTGCTTTTCAACCATGCTTCAACAGAATTATTTAAAAAAATAAACTCATAGAACAGGCCTGGACAAAAATGATGGTACCCCTAGAAAATACTGAAAATAATGTGACCAAATGTTAATTCAAGGTGTGTCCACTAATTAGCATCACAGGTGTCTACAATGTTGTAATCAGTCACTGGGCCTAAATATAGGGCTCCAGGTAGTCACTGTGTTGTTTGGTGACATGGTATGTACCACACTCAACATGGACCAGAGGAAGCGAAGGAAAGAGTTGTCTCAGGAGATTCGAAAGAAAATTATAGACAAGCATGTTAAAGTTAAAGGCTATAAGACCATTTCCAAGCAGCTAGATGTTTCTGTGACTACAGTTGCACATATTATTCAGAAATTTAAGATCCATGGGACTGTAGCCAACCTCCCTGGACGTGGCCCCAGGAGATAGATAAATTGATGACAAATCAAAGAGACGGATAATCCGAATGGTAACAAACAAGCCCAGAAAGACTTCTAAAGAGATCCAAGGTGAACTTCATGCTCAAGGAGCATCAATGTCAGATTGCACCATCTGTCGTTGTTTGAGCCAAAGTGTACTACATAGGAGACGACCAAGGAGGACACCATTGTTGAAAACAAATCATAAAAAAGCCAGACTACAATATGCCAAACTACATGTTGACAAGCCACAAAGCTTATGGGAGAATGTCCTATGGACAGATGAGACAAAAATGGAACTTTTTGCCAAGGCACATCAGCTCTATGTTCACAGACGGAAAAATGAAGCATATCAAGAAAAGAACACTGTCCCTACTGTGAAACATGGAGGAGGCTCCATGTTATGTTCTGGGGCTGCTTTGCTGCATCTGGCACAGGGTGTCTTGAATCTGTGCAGGGTACAATGAAATCTCAAGACTATCAATGGATTCTAGAGAGAAATGTGCTGGCCAGTGTCAGAAAGCTGGGTCTCAGTTGAAGGTCATGGGTCTTGCAACAGGACAATGGCCCAAAACACACAGCTAAAAACACCCAAGAATGGCTAAGAGGAAAACATTGGACTATTGTAAAGTGGCCTTCTATGAGCCCTGACCTCAATCCTATTGAGCATCTTTGGAAGGAGCTGAAACATGCGGTCTGGAAAAGCACCCTTCAAACCAGAAACAACTGTTAAAGTTAGGGGTCATTTTTGTCCAGGCCTGTTCCATGAGTTCATTTTTTTTTTAATAATTCCTATTCCTATATAATATTATATGTATATACTGTACATTTTATATTATATAGTATAATTATAATAGTTATATATGCCAACATTGCAACATTCAGTGAAACAGCTAAACCTACAGGGACAAGTTTCCTCAGGTTAGAAGTCTTTATATGCTGAAGTGTACTACTCATAGAAGTAATTTTTTTCAAAAAAGTTTCTCAAGTAAATGTAATGGAGTAAATGTAAATCGTTACTACTCACCTCTGAGTATGACCATAAATAAATGCCTTCTATACCTTTGTGCTCTGAGGTTGAAAGTATAATTGATATTGTTTCAAATTATGTTGGTAAAATTCTCAGATTTTGTTTTCATATATGAGCAGTATACAAAGCCTTTTCATTCTTTCACTCTCCCTCTTTTTATATAGTGCTGCTGGTGTTTCTGCTTCTTTTGGAGAGATGCTATTGCTCGTTGCTATGTATTTCCATACCAACCAGCTCAGTGCAATTATTGAGCTAGTCTGCTCCACGCTAGGAATGAAGGTGAGCATTTAGAATCACTATTATTGGATAAACCTGACAGTCATGAAAAATCTGTCCAAATATTTAACTCATCTTTGCAACTTTGCTTTCATCACTTTCTCTAATCCACTACATCTCGTTGAGACTATACCGTCATGTCAAAAGTGTTGCCCCTCTTTTAATTATAGTTTGTGTGAAACATAATAAAAATATTAGCCAAGTACAACCTTAGATGAACAACATATAACTTTTGTCACTGGTTCATTTATTTATTTAGTAAAAAGTAAAAAATGGTCCCCCCCCCCAACCATCATTCAATAGCTTGTAGAGCCATCTTTAGCAGCAATAACTTTTAACGCTGCACCTCAATACACTTACTGTCTGAGCCCAAACCAGGTGAGGAATACGCATGCATGACGTGCCTGAAGATCACTGTTTTTTATGTTAAAAGAGAGCATATTTAAACTAATGGCTAGGTGCCCTGTATCACATACTTCCTGTACATCAAAAGAACTTGTCATTGACATTAACTCAGATAGAGACTCAGAGGCAGGCAGATGATAAGAAATACATTAGCATTTTCTAGTTAAATAAAAGGGTTCCAACAGACAAGCTAATTGCATGTATATTTGTCGGGATAGGGGCTATAGAAGTGTTATCACGTAAAGAATCAGGAAGTGCAGTTAGAAGTTTGTTTTATGGACATGGAGGCATCACACTCGTATCATAAGAACTGTGGTGAAAATTAAATTAACTTCAAATAATATCACAACAAGAGTAGAGGTTTATTTAAACAGAGCCGGACATTTCTGTTATACACCGCAAAAGCATCTAAAAGAGAGAAAGTAAGAAGAAGTAAGGCTGTCCTATGAACTAGGTGTGGCCTTGTATACTAGTGCAACTAGTGTACTTCATTTTGCATTTTAGACCAGCGTTTGCATCAAAGTGAACTAGTAATAGTCTCACTGTTATTATTTTATTATATAGGTTGTTGAGCAAGGCAAGCTGGGTCCAGTAACATTAAGACAACAAAAGTGACAAATATTGGTATGAAATTACCTAACAGAATTACTTTCCTTAATCATTTAGCCGTTTCACCAATTGGCATTAAAGTGGCAAAATTTACGTAACAAATCTGGAAGAAAATGATCACTTATCAAATTTGTGTTTAAAACGGTAAGCACCTGCTTAAGGGTAGATTGTTGGGTAGAACTGTCTGAAATATTTTTTTTTCATTAGGTTTAAGGTTAGAATTGTGTGTTGCCAAGTTGTACCTCTGTTTATGTAGTTTCTGTCTCACTTGCATGACTTTTGAATAGCGCTAGTCCATTGTCTGGTTACAGGTCTTAATGCTTGTCAGTAAACTTTGAAAATGGCATGCTGCTTGCATGTGATACACATTTTTTAATTAGTCATTGATTTTGGTGGGATTTACATTATGACTCTAATGAGGTTAAGACTATTAGTGAGTTGAATCATTGCAACATATGCAATGTGTAAAGCGTGAATGAGAGCAATATCTTGAATTTATGCCAATATTTCTGAATATTGAGCAATCAGTAAACCACCTTACTAAACATAACACAAGTTAAATTACCTTTTTAGGACTGTCCAAATGGTTGACCTTTTCACCATGTGAAGAGGTCATCATTGATTCAGCATAAATTTTTACCTCAATGTTGTCACCAGTTTAGAGATTTTCAAGAGTACCATAAATTGTAGTCATTTCCTTTTTACTTTGTCCTTTGTTAAGGTTATGTAATCATATTAGTGAGTTGATTTGATTTAAATTTTATATCTTTGTGTTAAATTAGTAAAAAGGGATCATCCAGGATCTGGATGAATCTTTTGTTGACATGGAACAGTGTCCGTTCATGTACTTGCACTATGTAGTTGGCCTGGCTTCACAGGCACAATATCCCAGTTTAGGACCTACTTAGTTCCAGTTTTATAATTTCAAATGTGTGTGGGTCTTTTCAAATGTGATTTCTATATTTGTTGAGCCGAAGTTGAAAGATTTATTAATTGATTTTTTTATTACTTAGATTGCCATCAAGCCCAGTTCTCTGAACAAAATGAAGACAATATTTACCCATGAGATCTTCACTGAGCAGGTACAGTACACAACAGGAAATTCTTATTCTAGTAGCTCTTAATTGTAAAGCACTGTGCATGTTCTGTATCCAAAGTATGATTGTTTGATTGTGAGCTTATCATTTTTGTCTCAGTTGATTACTTGAATTATGTTGTAGGTGGTTACCGCCCATGCAGTCAGAGTGGCAGTCACCAGTAACCTGAGTGCCAATATTACTGGCTTCTTACCCATCCACTGTATTCACCAGCTCCTCAAAAGCAGAGCCTTCACCAAGCACAAAGTATCTATAAAGGTATAGAGGACGTTTTCACTCTATAGCTATTCTTCATTTTTATACATTCTTTTCTACTATCATGGTTTCAATGAAACGGATTGAAACTTATCTATTCACATATTTGGTGTTCTCTTTTCACTGGTATCCAAATTACGTACAGCTCATTCATTCACCATATATGCATCACTTACACTTAAAATGTAATGTTTTATTTGCTGGAATAATTTATATGGAGTGAAGTGGAAAAGTATAACACCCTTCCGGGGTTTTTTTTTTTTTTTAAACCATATTTGTCACATTTAATGATTCAGCTCATCAAAAAAATCGTATATATTTGTATATGGATAACCCTGGTAAATAACAAAAAGCAGTTTTTAAATTATTTAATTTATTAAGGGAAAATGGTTGTCCAAACGTACGTGGTTCTATGTGAAAAAGTAATTGCCCCTTGCTAAATCATGAATGAACTGTCCTTTTTGGAAAGCTGAGCTTTTCCACACCCGGGCCTCATTTCTTCCAGACAATTTGAATCATCACTTAAATAGAACCTGTCTGAAGAAGTGAAGCATGCTAAAAGTAAAAAAAAAAAAAACACTAAGCTAAAAATGTTTAAAAACAAGATGAAAAACAAATTAATTTACATGTATTAGCCTGAAAAGGGCTACCAAGCCATTTCAAATGGAAAAAACTTGGAACAGTGGTGAACCTGCCCAGGAGTGGTCGGCCTAAGAAAAGTCCAAGAGCACAACGAGGAGCTCCAGGACCTCATAAAAAAACCCAGAACAGCATCTTAAGACCTACAGGCCACACATGCCTCAGTTAAGGTCAGTGTTTATGATTTAATAATAAGAAAGAGACTGGGCAAAAGAACACAGAGACTCAAAAAAAACTTGGTTATCTCCAAGATTTTTGGGCAAACATTCTGTGAACTGATGAGAAGAAAAGTTAAACTTTTTGGAAGATGTGCGTCCTGTTACATCTGGCATAAAACTTATACGGCATTTAAAGAACATCATGCCAACAGTCAAACATGGTGACTGATGATAGTGGGAAGGTCTCGGGCTTCAGTTCCTGGACACCTTGCCATAAAATGAATTCTGTCCTTTGTGGAAATCTTGAAGGAGAATCAGTTTGACTTCAAGGTCAAGCGCACTTTGGTGGTGCAGCAGGACAATTATTCAAAACACACTAGCAAGTCTACCTCTACTACCTCTAAGTGGCACAAGGTGCTGCAAGTTGAGATCGGAATACTGTAGGATATACTTATGAAGTGTGGATACCAGACCCTTGTTTTGTTATTGTGTAGTGATCAATTTATAAAGCACGTGAATGGGTGAGTGCTGTTGCCAAGGAACACGGTATGCTTTGAAAGCTGATGTTATCTGTATATTAAAAGGTTGGAGGAACCTGCTAGGTTAAATGAGTTTCTTAGATCTTGAAAAGAGCAGTGTTGTTGAAAATGTCTTTTAATTAATATATACCACTATTGTGCCAAAATGAATGGGATATAGAACTCTCCAGTCAATAATCCTTTGATTTTGAATAAAATGTAAAATGTTTGCCATTTACAACATACAACTTGTAAGACAATAACAATAATATTTCGAACATTTTGCAGGCTGCCGTTTGGAGGAAATAGATAATAAAGAATAAATGGTGTTCTTTTGTAAATGACTCACTACATCTCATTTGACCCAACATGAGCAACCCAACAATGTGTTTACAGAAACAACACAGCTTTTTTAGAGTATTTTTTGACTGCTACACTGTAAACCCGATTAAGTTGGCAAAACTCAACATATTTGAGGTAATTAGTTACATCACATTTTTTAATTAATGATGTTTCCAATTTTAAGTAAACAGAACTATCAATTTTTTGAGTTTGTTGAAGAAAAAAAAATTGATGCAGACCATTTAGCACGGGAATCGAACCCGGGCTTTCCGCATGGCAGGCGAAGCACTTACCACTGCGATGCGAGTGCTCTATAGGATTTACATTGGTGGAAGTTTTACTTAAGTTATTGTTACAGATGTACTCAAAATTATTACTCATTCAATTATTTAGGTTAACAGTACTCAATGTGTTTAATTACTTTGAGCATTAGGGTTTACAGTGTGGTGTACTTGTTTTAATGTTCAACTTCAATGTTTTTTTTTTTTACTCATTATTGTACGGCAAATATCAATAGCGCTGATTCAGATTTTTCATGTTTGTTGTATAAAATATACAGATGTGGAAATTACCATTACTGTAGTATTTCTTCATTACAGCATATTGTTTTGACTTTTTTATGACTTTATTTTTTAAAACCGAGATGACGGAAAATGTCACTTTTCGCCACCTGGCGGTCATTTCACGAATTACTTTGAAATGCGACTGATTTATTTTGCCCGCTGTCGTTTTGCCGCGGCGGTAATAGACATTCCTCTCTTCACACCTCTGTATACACAAACACACTCGTACTCTTGCATATCACACATCACAAATCTCATCTCTGTCTCACACGCCCACACACACTTGCAAGTCACATGTCACACACACATCACTAATGTTAACACACAGACTCACACATACACCCTCACTCACACACACACACACACACACACACAAGCACACTAATGCCCTCGATAAATATTTAGGGCCCAAACTGACATTAGTCCGTGATAGTGTGTGATGTATGCAAGTTGTGCGGTGCAACCGGGTGGTGATGGCTTTTTCAAGGTCTTAACACACTCAAATAACACACAGGTTGTGCGGTGCACCAGGGGTGGCGATGGCACAGGGTGCTTGGGCTCGTCATTGTTGCTTGCACCTATATTTTATTAGTCAACTTTATTGTCAATTCTGCTACACGTACAGTGCATACATATAGAGAATTGAAATTACGTTACTCTCGCTCGCTTTACAAAGACAGGGGAGGCAAAGCTGGGAGGGAGTTGAGCTTCCTGATCGCCTGATCCTTCAGTCTGCTTGTCCTGGCCTGGAGACTCCTTAGTCTCCTTCCTGATGGCAGCAGACTAAATAAGCTCTGAGTTGGGTGGGTAGGGTCACGGTGGATGTTGAAGGCTTTGCATGTGAGGTGGATGTTGTAAGGGCGTTTTCACACTGCGGTCAGGATCCGTTTCCGAGTACACTTGGCCCCGGGACCAGTTGGTTTTTGTCTGTGAGAATGTAATCGTTCCGAATCGTTCCGCGCTCGGGAACGAATCCCTGGACCGATTGCAGAGGTGGTTTCGGGAACGATTCACACCTTCCCGAGAACGGAAGGCGGGACATAAGTACACGCTCGTGCTCAAAAGAGGAAGTGACGTAATTCCAGTTCGACTCCGTACACAAACAAACGTGGCTACTGAAGAATCTTTGTGAAGTAATGCAGAAGTATAGCATTTGCTAGAAATTTAGACAGACAAAAATATCCGGAGATAATCGGACATTACACATAAAAACTCAGATATTTACAAAAGTATCCTTATTTAGACGCGCGCGCGTACGTACAGCAGCACTGAGCAATGCCGTGCAGAGTTAAACACACTGCGGCTCGTGCAGCACACAGCGCGCGCTGCGATACTGAAGTGAGGAAAAGATAAACAAGGATAAAAACCATCCAGTGTGATTGAGTCGGAACCCCACTGACTCACAACAACATCTACCTTCATCATCGGAACCGGACAGCGTGGAGCCTGGTCCAGCAGAGAGTCTGCGCGTGAGCGGTGAGTTCATATTAAATACTATTAACTCCTGTTATTAACACTGTTAAAGAGAGTCTCATATTATCAGCACATCTCCAGGTAATTGTCTGTGGATCTCGTGGTGACATTTAAATGCATATAATAAGATCTACAGGATGATCCTTTCACGTTAGCTCACAGTAAAGTTCACTTGGAATGCACCTCATGTCTGCTCACTTTAAGGCCATTTCACTGTTCAGAAGAGCAGAATGTGATGAACTCCAGTGTTGTGCTTATGTAGCTATTAGAGTTACAGTTACTTTACTCTATACTCATATTTTATGTAGAACCTTCATGTATATTCTCCAACACATCTCAGAGACACTTATAAAAACTGAGATGCTGATGAGCCACATAAGCTCCACTCACAGTTTCAGGTCATCTGTGATTGCTGTGACAAAATGTAAATGTTGGAAAAATTTAATTTGTACAAGCTGTTATGGTTGCAACTTTCCGCTAATTTCTTGCCTTTATACTTTCTTGCAGACAAGCACTGGAGGAAACACAGACTGAGACCTCTGACAGCAGCACAAGACCAGCTAACAACAGAAGAAAGAGACAAAACCTGACGTGCAAGAGCAGGAGACTCATAATGCTGCATGAAATCTCAGATTTAGATGGAGAAGCGCCGACTACAGATACAGAGGAAGGAACAGCAAGAGATCGAATAGGACGTTGATGCAGACGACAGACCAACTGTTGTCTTAATTTAATTAACACACACCCTCTTGCTATGCAAGTACAAGTAAATATAAAATATGCTACATTTTAATGTTTAGATTTTTTTGTCCTATTTGACAGCTACTTTTGTTACAAAATTTACTTTTATTATATTTTTATTTAATAATGTTTAATAAAACATTTTGCACTCTATCCAGTACTGTCTCTATTCCAAATCCCACACACTCATCTTGGATTTTACAGTATACATTTATTTTTACATTTACAAAAATACAATATAAACACACGGCACACAAAACATGTTAAACACTAAACATTGATGCATGATGAGGTTTTAAATTAAGTTTCAGCACCTCAGCTAAGTTTGAGAATCTACACATGGCAAGGTAAGGAAAAAAAGAGCACAAGCATCTCTCTTGTAGGAATGCTGTCTTCTTAATAGGAGTATTTAGTAGCCATTCCTGGTCTCTCCTGGTCACAGGGACATCCTGCCATCACACACCACCCTCTCTAAACCCAGATGATCCTGAGGAGAACAGAAAAATGCATGATTAGATATTTATCATTTATTATATGTATCTATGTTATTTGTTGAACTTTATTCTAGCAGGCATTATATTTATTTGTAGCATTTATTCATTGTTTACATCTGTGATTAATTTACAGTGTACATAAACACTATTTTTATGATAAAAAGTAATTTTTTTAATGTGCTATGGCTAAAGAAAGTAATGTTTAATGAGCACTTTATTTCTATTTGACTGGGAATCAGAAGAGAATGTAGACACACCTGATTCCTCACCTTAAAGAGTAGAGATGTAAAGTCATTCCTCAGTGCCTCGTGTAGTGTCCGTGCAGCGCGCGCTCATTTCACCCTCTGAGTCACGCGACAGATGTGTCAGTAGGCACGTTATTTACAGTGCCGTTGTTTTTGTCATAAAAATAAAAGCATCCACACGGAGCATTAACGGGTGTCTCACAGTTCATGACCCGAATAGCGTTTCTTCTTCTTTCTTAGTGTTTTTTTTCCCCCGCGAAACACAAACCAACTGCCTCTCTACCGCCACCTACTGTTTCCGGTTGTGTAAATACGCAAGTGTCCCAGGGATCACAATCGCTATTGCAGTGTGAACACAGACCTGCGGGGGGATTGGGGAGGGGGAGAAATCGTGCTCGGGTACAGAACCGAACAGATCGTTACCAGTGTGAAAACGCCCTAAATATCCTGGAGGGAGGGGAGAGAGACGCCAACGATCTTCTCAGCTGCGCTCACTATGCGCTGGAGCGTCTTCCGGCAGGACGCAGTGCAGGCGCCGTACCACACAGTGATGCAGCTGGTCAGGATGCTTTCAATGGTGCCTCTGTAGAAGGTGCGCATGATGGGTGTCGGGACTCTGGCTCTTCTCAGCTTACGGAGAAAGTAGAGACACTGTTCTGCTTTCTTGGCTAGCGCTGTAGTGTTGTACCAGGAGAGGTCTTCTGTAATGTGCACACCAAGGAACTTGGTGCTGCTCACTCTCTCCATAGACGGACCATTGATGGTCAAAGGAGAGTGATTTGGGTAATAATAATAATATTTAAAAATTATTAACTATAATTAGTAATTAAAATAATATAATATTTTTTAACTATAATTAGTAATTAAAATAATAAATATATTTTTTTATTTTATTTATTTATTTTAATAAAATCCTGCCTATGCACTTCATACATTTAAGAACCTTACACATGGAATGACTTCTTTTTTTTTTTTTTTATATATACAAGTTAAAGTTTTGTTTATTTGTCATATGCATGTCAGCACAGCCCAATGAAAATGAAATGCTTAGGATGAGAAGAGCCAGTCAACTTATATCACTAGTACATGTTAGTGTGTGCGTGTGAATGTCTGTATGTATGTATTCATGTATGTATACCTGTAACCAGTGGTGTGAAAAAGTGTTTGCAGTGAAAAAGTGTTTGGAACCATGAACTCTGCTGTGTTCCAAAATATCCAGAAGTTGAATGTCCGTCCATCTGTTTGTGACCTCAAGCTGAAACGAACTTGGGTTCTGCAGCAGGACAATGATCCAAAGCACAGCAGTAAGTCCACTTCTGCATGGCTGAAGAAAAAAAAAAAATGAATGGAGTGGACTAGTCAAAGTCCTGACCTAATTGAGATGCTGTGGCATGACCTTTAAAAAGGCAGTTCTTGCTCGAAACCTTTCCAATGTGGCTAAATTACAACAATTCTGAAAAGATGAGTGTGTCAAAATTTGTCCACATTGCTGTAACACTCATTGCAAGTTATCGAAAATGCTAGATTGCAGTTGTTGCTGCTGCTAAGGGTGGCCCAATCAGTTATTAGGTTTAGTGGGCAAACACTTTTTCACATAGGGCTATGTAGTTTTGGATTTGGTTTTTCCTTCATAATAAAAACATGAAAGTGTGACAAACATGCAATGCAAAAATAAAGGAATCAGCAAGGGGGCAAACACTTTTTCACAACACTGTATGCATAAGTTATTTATTGCAAATGGTCACCCATACTGTACATTAAACCTTACATGAAGTTTACATTGCAAAATGTTGATACACATAGTATGTTTTAAACATATGCCTTCTTTTTGAAGAATGTATTTAAATGAAGTTGCATTTCTATACCATAGCATTACTTTAAATACAAGAATTAATCAGAATTAACTATTTTTATTACAGTTTCCATGAAAGCCGCTAAATTGCTCACTGAAGTATACTAAAGTTGCTTGGTTTGTGATAAAACAGTGGTTTAATTGCTTAAAAATAGTTTAATTGCTTAAACAAGTTTGTGAAATTTTTTCAACCGTCTCTCTCCAGGATTGGATCTTTAGACAGTTGTGTGAGACCACCACACCTCTTCACACTCAACTCCTTCCTCTCATTGATGTATACATTACTTCTATTCTTACACCTGCCTCTAAGGCGCATCCAGAGGCTACCAACCAGCCGATCACAGAGCAGGAGATTCTTAATGTTTTTGAGGGTCGGACATGGGTGAGTGAGACATATTTTATCTTAACAGTGTGTAACCTAAAAACGAAGTCACCCTCAATACACTAGTTAAGGTTACTGTGCTTTTTCTATTATAATGTACATAAATATTTTTGTCATATTTATATTAAATTACAAAAAGTATCTGTATATACATAATGTCTCTCTCTCTCTCTCTCTCTCTCTCTCTCTCTCTCTCTCTCTCTCTATTGCTCTCAGGGAGCTACAGGAAAAGGACATTTTCAGTATAGCATTACCACTCAGCTACTGATTCTGTATTACATTCTGTCTTATGAAGAGGCTCTACTGGCCAACAGCAAAGCACTTGGTCTGTACCCAACAAAAATATTTGCGATATTTATTTATGGTTTATATAGTATTTTATATGCATTTCACAATATAAAATAAAAACTGAAACATCCCTAGGCCACTACCCAACCCCTAACTCATTTATATATTTTTATATATATAGGTCTCAAAGTATGACCAAATCGGTTCACGACCCAGAAATCGCCATCACATGCTGCCGCTATCACATAAGCATGAGTGTGTCGTGCAGCATCAGTTTTGTCCGTGGTTGTGGATCACAGACATTATAAAATAATTTTGTGGAGTGATGTCCAAGCATTTGCCGAGAAGCATCTCTCGAACAAAACAGTGGCGAACAGAGTTCTACACCATATAAACAATAACACTGTATCTTTTTTTTGTGCAGCAAGTTGCTCATGTGTGTAGCACAGAAGAAACAAATGTCTCTGGATAGATTTTATTGAAACCGGCTGCCACGTACGGCCAAGAAACAAAGAGATAGAGAAAACCACTGAAGGAAAATTACCCAGTGTTATGGAAGCGGACTGTCCTTTCAAACACTGACCTTCTACCCACCCATTTTCTTCTCCATTCCTTCACGTCAGCGAATCTCTCTGAGAAAGGTTTCTCCTTAAGAAATTAAGGCTTTTTCCTCCTTTTTAAAAAAATATTTGGAAGTACACACAACATAGTTCATAGTGGCGGAGAACAGATTATTTCTATTTACATTATATTCCTATGTAAAAAAAACAACCAAACAAAAAAAAACATTTTTTACCAATTCAGGTTATGACCAGTTATAAATTGTGTTTGTGAACTGAGGTTCCACTGTGTGTGTGTGTGTATTTATATATATATATATATATATATATATATATATATATATATATACTGTAACCAGTGTAAACTATAGAGTTGTCTCGCCTGCCATGCGGAAAACCCTGGGTTTGATTCCCGCGGTGGATCGTTTACAACAATTTTTTAAAAATGTGTTCAACAAACTCAAAAAATTGATAGTTCTGTTTACTTAAAATTGGAAACATCATTAATTAAAAAAAATATGTAACTGATTACC
This sequence comes from Clarias magur, assembly GCA_013621035.1. Lineage (NCBI taxonomy): Eukaryota > Metazoa > Chordata > Actinopteri > Siluriformes > Clariidae > Clarias > Clarias magur. Next base: position 145,615 of record QNUK01000495.1, read on the forward strand.
TCAAATATTTTAAGTTTTGCCAACGTAATCGGGTTTACAGTGTAGGGTTTTGGGTCATCTTAAATTTTGTGTTCTTTAAATTTGTAGTAGATAATACCGAAATAAATTAAACTAAATGGCTATAAAATTAAAACATTGTAAGGACGTGCTACTGCGTAAGCAGATGTCGTTGTCATTCAGCCCCGCTTGTGTTTTTGCAAAGTAAATGTATACTTGTGTCATGGCGTGCGCCTGTGATGGGAAGCTCCGAAGCTCACTAGGTAGGCGGCCTAGGTGCACACTGCAGGTATGCGAAGAAGCGGGGCCACCTAACTAGGCACAACTGGTGAGCTATCGGCGCTATTGATCCCAAGCTTCTCTCCGCGCTATGAAACACCGCGGGAGTGTATCTCGGGTTCTGTTGGGGGAAACTGGACTTTAAAAAGCATCTCGCTGTGGAGTTTACTAAGGAGAGTGGCACGCGAGCGGGGCGATGTGACGCGCCCCAGAGACTTTAAAAAGTGGAATGCCGCCCTTTGATCTTCGCGAGTGCACTATTTAAGTGCACTCAGAATGACGAAAAACCTTTATGATTTTTTAAATAATGAAAGTAAACAGGGTGCGCTAACTTGAGCGTGTCAGAAAATGAACCGAAACTCTGTGTATACTTGCCTCACAGACGTGAAAATATATACTTATAAAAAGCGAAATGTCTGCTTTTATGTAAATAATACATTTGTAAATTTTATGTATGTAGTGGTTTGCTTTCTGTGTGTTTTGGTGTGTGTGTGGGGGTGGTCACCTGAGAGGTGTCAATAGGTCTTACATATGAAAAGTCGTGGATTATTCAGTGAAAAAGAGGCTCTGCTGACAAAAGTTAGGCACATCAGTCAGTGTGGAAGAGATGGAAAGTTTCCTCATCATAACATGTACTGTTTTTAATCACTCTATACACAACAAATGAAAATAGAAATGGTCTATTCTTTTTTTTTTTCATTTTGTATTAAATTTTAATATTTTATTTTAAAAATACCCAAGAAAATTGTGTATAGAGTGATTAAAACAATACAATTCATGTTATGATGAGGAAAATATCAATGTCTTCCATTCCAGGGATTAAAAACGGTAACAATCAATTTTAGAATCTGGAATCCAGAAGATGAAATTTAAAAAGAGGCCTGAAGCACTGCAGGTCTTCAGAAGAGCCTCAGATCCAAGAGGGTCTTAAAGTGGGGAGGGGTGCATTTTAGTTTTTTTGAATGTATTGGTGAGAACCGCTGATTCACACCTGGGGAGGCTTTTTCCTTCTTTTTTAAAAAATATTTTGTAAGTGCACACAACATAGTTTATAATGGCAGAGAACAGATTATTTCTATTTACATATATTCCTATGTAAAAAAAAAAAAAAAAAAAATTTTTACCAATTCAGGTTATGACCAGTTATAAATTGTGTGTGAGTGTGTGTATTTATATATATTGTAGGACTTCAGCTCTGGTTCAGAGGTTAATCGAATCTTTAAGGATTCGGGTCAATTGTATTAAAATGAATTAAGATTTAAACGATACACTTTCTTGACTAACCGTCCACCGTTTAGTACAATACAGTGTATTATCTTACCAGTTCTGCTTATCACGTGGCCACCGATGATAACCAAAATCTAGTATTTAACAATTATGAGCAAGGTAACTTAGGATCTGGGCAAATGTTTAGACTCAAAATTACTGGACCAGGACAACAGATCTTTATCAAGAAACAAGAATTTATTTGACTATACTACGATACATGAAACTAAGCTATTAAACACACACATGCACACGCGCACACACACACACACACACACACACAATGCAGTTCAAAGGATGAAATTGACATAATTTTCTAGTAATATTCACTAGACCTGAAAGTCACAAGAGCAGAGCCTTGGGTTTACTCTTACGGTTTGTTATGACGTGAGCACCAATTTCAGCACGGTATGAAGCTTTTGTTTGTTTACTTGCGTTGCGCTGCGGTCTTCCTTGGTGATTCGTGATCAGCGTTTAGGGAATCACGGCGTTGCTGATTGGTGCTCTGGTGCTGTGATGACGTCTCTTTGGGAAGCCCTTCGCTGATGCTTTGGTTGCTCGGTTACTGACGGCGGAGCTCTGACGCTTCTTCTCCGCCTTTGTGGCGGATTTGGAGTTCTGGCACGAAGTTTCGTGATGCCGTGGAGATCAGATGAGCTGTTCGCTTTCCGGTCAGACGCAAGGCGAGAGTCGACGGTGGACGAGCGAAGAGAGAGAGCTTGCTTGCGATGTGCAGCTGGTCCATCATTGGATGGCGTTGGTAGACATGCCGTTGGAAGATGTGACGTTGGAAGACGTCATAGCGCTCACAAGGGCCGAAGCCCGAGTGGCGAGCTTGCTTCCTTCAGATGGTCAGTTGTTGGATGATGTTGGAAGACGCTGGAAGACCCCCTCCGATGTGCTCGGACCATGGCGTTTTAACCCTTTATCGGTCCATCCCACGAGTGATTGCTCCAATCAGAGGGGGTTGCGGGATTATCCCCGCCTCACGTGTTTCCACCCCTTGTGCATACATTAGGCCAGGTTATATGGCCATCACGTGGTACTTATCCGGTTGGAAACTTTTAATACCTTTATGAATTAACTTTACACATGCTCTGTTCATGTTTCTAGTAATTCATGTGCATAAGCATTCCTTGAATAGGATAAGCTTTCTGTAGATACCACACATCGCATATCTCACACATTCATTCATGCCTTCATCTAGTTAAAAAGACTTTATAACTGCTGGTTACATGTTCTATGACAGGTAGAGTCAACAGAGATACATATAGATATTAACATGATAATACAGATGATATGATATAATATGATACCTATTTATAGGTGTCAGTTTGTCCCATTGGTACTTTTCGAGTTGATCGGCAGCAGTGTCATGTGTCCCTTTGTTCACGAAAAGGCCTCTCTGGAGGTCAAAGGGGGTATCAGCGAACTTAGGTTAGGGAGGGTGTTTCCCCCTCTCAGAGGTGTAAAGATGTCTTGTTTACCAGATGGCCAATTTACATGGTTGGAGGTCAAGGTCTTTGGGCTTTTACAGCTTCCAGGTGTGGCAGGCACTCTTCTCCAGGGCCTGTTACGAGTCCTGCTTCCAGATAAGAGAGGGACTATTGTCTCAGAAGACAGATAAAAGGAGGAGCTGGAGTCATGTAGTTTACTAAAAGGGGAACCCTGGGGTGCAATAAATTAATGAGCCGCAGCTCCTTTAGAGCTGCACGTAGTAGCGGATAAAATCAAGTGCAACGTTCTACTTAAACGAATTCATAATCATAGTACTAAAATTACAGTACAAATGTAGAATTAAATTTTATTAGTATCGAATTTAAGCAAAGTAAATGTTAACACAGTGAGCATTTAGATTTTATCATGTGTAATTAGAAAGCCTACGCTTGTACACTGTAAACCCTAATGCTCAAAGTAATTAAACACATTGAGTACTGTTAACCTAAATAATTGAATGAGTAATAATTTTGAGTACATAAATAATAATAACTTAAGTAAAACTTACACCAGTGTAAACTCTATAAAGCTCTCGTGGCGCAGTGGTAAGTGTCTCGCCTGCCATGCGGAAAACCCCGGGTTTGATTCCCGTGGTGGATCGTTTACAACAATTTTTTAAAAAATTGTTCAACAAACTCAAAAAATTGATAGTTCTGTTTACTTAAAATTGGAAACATCATTAATTTTAAAAAATTATGTAACTGATTACCTCAAATATTTTAAGTTTTGCCAACGTAATCGGGTTTACA
>QNUK01000495.1:154402-384402 GCA_013621035.1 Clarias magur
CTATCAGTCAGGATTTGGCCCAGACGTTGATTGAGAGCATGTCCAGTCGAATTGCAGAGGTCCTGAAAAAGAAGGGCCAACACTGCAAATACTGACTCTTTGCATAAATGTCATGTTATTGTCGATAAAAGCCTTTGAAACTTATGAAGTGCTTGTAATTATATTTCAGTACATCACAGAAACAACTGAAACAAAGATCTAAAAGCAGTTTAGCAGCAAACTTTGTGAAAACTAATATTTGTGTCATTCTCAAAACCTTTGGCCATGACTGTATATTAAACTACATGAATGGACATGGTACTAAACAACTCAGTGGCCATATACAATCAAGTTAATAAATAGCACAGACACGTGTTGCATAGCTTTATGTGGTTGTCAAAATCTAATGAGCTTCAACACATGGTCAGTCAATACTGCAAAAAGAGGTCAATCATTGTTCAACACAGGTGTAAAATAAAATCTGTGTTGTGCTGCAATGGATAAATAACCAATCATGCTTTTCTTCCTCAGTCCTTATGCAGAAGAAGCCAAAGTCCTATTCTGCTACTCTAATGGACCAGATCCCTATTAAATATCTCATCTGCCAGGCTCAGGGTTTGCATACGGAATTGGGGGGTAAGATGAGCACTTACAGTTGCACTGTTTGTGATTATGTATCAATGTGTTTTTTTTATTTTTTATTTTTATACTTGGACAGAATAATTCTGAGTGTTTTTTATTTGTTTCCATTCTCAGGACTGCATTCTGCTTTGTTGCGTCTCTTGGCCACCAACTACCCTCATCTGTGCATGGTAGAAGACTGGATCTGTGAGGAGGAGGTGACTGGTACTGTTCCTCTCATGCGCAAGATGTTACTCACCAGCCCAGCATGCAAGTACTCGCATGTCCAGTTGCACAAGGGTGAGACATGCTTTCTTGTTAAGCCGGAGACATTTTCTGTAATCTACTTGCAAACAAAGGTGTCAGAGAAAGCAGTTTCGAAAAATGTAATGCTTCAGGTTTAGCTGTATGTGAAGACATTTGGTTGTTTTGAAAAGGGAAAATGTCCATCTGTCTGGAAGAACAACAGCAAGAGTTGATTTTATGCTTAGCTTAAATAACATGCCTCATACTTGATTTTAATGTAAAATAGTACCCAGATATATATGGATATCTATAAATCAGTTTTATTTTTGATCATGTGTGCATGTACATTTTAAAATATACAGTACATCTACTAATGTGCGCATAAATATTTTGACACTATACTGCGAAAGGAGAAACTAGATAGCACTTTAGTGATGGCTGCACTTTTAGTTAGGTTTATCCAAGGAGCCAGGTAGTGGCACATAGCAGGTAATCTTAGGGTGTTAGGCAAGCATAAGTTTTCATGTACAAAGATTGTTGTACATGCTGGAAATAATAATATATGCTTTTGTTGGTCAGAGGTTAGTATGAGTAACTTAGAGGTGTTTAAATTAGGGCTGGGCGATAAAACGGTATCAGTATTTATTGACGGTACACCATTGTCGATAACGATAAAAAAAAAAAATCGGTATGAAGCGCTAAAGTTTTCTAAAATGCGGCTAGTTGAGCACGCACCTTGTCTGTCTACCTCAGTTCAAAAAACAGCCCACAAGCAGTCAACGATGGAGAGGTACTCGGCAACTATGCCTTATGAAAAATCCTCCAAGCGATACAATGACATAACCGAAGCCATTACGTACTACATTGCCAAAGAAATGCTACCACTTAGCGTGGTAGAAAAGTCGGGCTTTAAAAGACTTCTTAATGTGGTTGATCCGCACTACGTCGTCCCGGGGCGCAAGTATTTTACAAAGACTAAAATTCCAGCACTTTATTCTGAGTGTAGGAGAGCAGTGGAGAGCGAGCTGTCAACCGTCTCATATTTTGCTACGACCGCAGACATTTGGACAAGCCGCACGTGTGACCCGTACGTCAGCTTAAGTGTACATTTCATTGACGAAAACTGGAATCTGAAGTGTAAATGCTTGGAAACCGCATATTTTCCCGAAGACCACACGGGTAAATTTATTGCGCAAAACCTGGCGGATGCGCTGCTCTCATGGGGTCTGAATGAAAGCAACCAAGTGTGCATCACGACCGACAGCGGGGCGAATTTAGTGAGAGCCGCTTCACTCAACAACTGGACTCGGTTGCAGTGTTTTGGCCACCGCTTACACTCAGCTATCGGTGAGTAGAGTCGTTAATTAATAGTTGCATAATCATCCACATATAGTTTCTTTGGATGTGTTTATATGAACACTAATATGAATATATAATTTATATTATATGATGTGGGGGGGAGGGCGGATAAATCCCCCAAATACAAATACAAAAGTGCATGTAGTGCATGTATTACATTGTATATATTTAAGATGCTTATACCCGACATCTTTTCTTTTTCTTTTTTTTTCTTAGTGGCAGCAGGGAAGGACAAAAGATTTGAAAGGGCTGTTGGTGTGTGTAAGAGAGTAGTTGCAGCATTTTCTTATTCGTGGAAGAAAAAGAGAAATCTAGCAGCAGCTCAGGAAAAATTTAATCTCCCCAAACACCAACTTGTCACAGAGTCACCCACCGGGTGGGGTTCACGCCAGAAAATGGTTGCAAGAGTGCTGGAACAACAGAAGGCCATTGCTGAAGTCCTGGCTTCAGACAGAAGCACCCGACACCTGGTTCCTACCTGGCAGGACACTGATGTCTTAGAATCTGTGCACGAAGCACTGAGTCCTTTACTGGAGTTTACAGATTCTCTTTCTGGGGAATCATATGTGACTGTGTCATATGTGAAGCCCGTTCTCCAGCTGCTAAGAACAAAACTACTGTTTGCTAGTGAACAGGACACTCAACTCACAAAAGACCTTAAAACCAAAATCATTGGATACCTTGATGAAAAATATGCGGACCCGGTCACTGATGACCTACTCAACATGGCAACATTACTATATCCAAGATTCAAAGCTCAATACAACAAGGCAGACAAGGTAGAAGCCATTAAAATATGGGCACTAGCTGAAATTATGGATGATGACCAAGGCCTACACCAGGAAGGGGCTCTGGGTGAAACAGAAGCAACTGGTGCAGAGGGAGGAGCTGCTGCTGAACCACAACCACCTCTACCACCGAGTATGAAGAAGCAAAGGAAGTCTTTAGGGAGTTTCTTTCCCTAGCAGAGATGCCTTACCTCTCACTGAAAGACAAAGGGTACAGAGTGAGCTGGAAAGCTACTTGATGTCCCCTGATGCTGACAGTGAGTCTGAACCACTGGAGTAGTGGAGGCTACATGAGCGCAACTTCCCAAGAGTGAGCAAGCTTGCAAAAAATACCTGTGCATTCCAGCCACCAGCACCCCCTCAGAAAGAATTTTTAGCACAGGGGGTAATGTAGTCACATGTAATCGGGCAGCATTAAAACCAGACAGAGTGAACCAACTTGTCTTTCTTGCTCACAATTTGTAATGTTGCACTGTATTTGTGATTAATGATTGTCGGTTCCTCTAGTTGAAAGCTCCGATTTGTTTATCATAATTTGTTTTGTTTACAGAGTTTGAGGTTTACTGCGCCGTTATTGACATTTTACAGATGCTGACCTACCTCAAAGTTGATTGTTTAGCATTCACACTTTACCATTGCACACACTTTGAAACTTTTTGAGAGTCTCTTTGACATTTTTATTTTGTTATAAGACATAAGAGATAAGATTTTTTTGTTTGTTTTTGACTATTAAAACTATTTGCTTTAGTAATGTTGGTAAATTAAAATAAAGTGGTTAAATTCATAAACTTTTTCTACTTCTTCATTTATAAATGGATTGTTAAAAAAATATCCAATAATTATCGATACCGAATGATATGAAACAATATATTGTGATATTTTTTTTAGCTGTATCGCCCAGCCCTAGTTTAAATTTGCTTAGGTGATGTCTGATGTTGTAACATGCTATGGCCCCATCTCAGTGTGATGTGGTGACATGCTAATAGGGCTCCAAAAACAATGTAGGCTTTATAGATAATTGGAAAAAAAGTTAGGCTGTCGGGAAGAATAATTGGTGCCAAAAAGGGAAAGGACAAATACAACCCTTAATACACACCGAACTTGCAGTTTTTGAAAAGTTTAGTTAAATCCATAAACAGATGAGAATTTTCAGCTAAAACAGTTAAAAATTTACTTTTTTACTCCTGTTTTCCTTTTATTTTTATCGTCACCGATTTAGACCTGTGACTAGTTTTAATGTTATTCTAACTTGTAGCAAAATGGACATTTCAGAATCAGTTTTTATTGCGGATTTGCATAAAAATAGCTAAATTGTCGGACTTATTTAGTAAAACTAGTTTGGTATTTTAATTGCCATATTTATATTTACTACTTTTTATCTCTAAAATGTCTCCTAATACACAGACTGACATGTCAGTTTACCATGTTTTAATGACAGTCCACATGCATGATAGACAAAAAATGCATAGAATACTTTTCTTTTCTTTCTTTTTTTTTTTTTACAAAATTTTAAAAAAGTAAGTGAAATGGATTGACTGCAGTTTTTAATGGAATATTTTTTTTTTTCAAGAGCATGCAAAGGCATCATATAATGAGTTGTAGCTTTAGGTAGTGATTTGCAAATGAGATGTTTGTCCATAGCTAATGTCACTTGCAATACAAATTTGAATCAGCATTTTCTAAGTAAAATTGTAATAAATATTTAATTAATAATATAATATTTTTTTTTTCTTGTTGTGGTAAAATAATTTTCTGTGTCTTAGCCTTCCAGAATATGAGACAGAGTGGGCACATACTACTACAGATCCTGGAGTATTTGACCCTACTGAGTGCAGGGAATTTGATCCCCTATGCAGAAGCATTGACCACCAACATGGGCCTGCTGTTGGAGGACAGCGTTTCCCGCAGAGTGTTGCAGACTGTTAACAAGCTCTGGATGGTACTCAATACAGTCATGCCACGCAGGTGATTTGAGGGAAGGAGGGAGTGAGTGCTGATAGATATATATATATATATATATATATATATATATATATATATATATATATATACACACACATACAGGGTGGGCCATTAATAAACCTTACACCTTAATAAAATGGGAATGGTTGGTGATATTAACGTCCTGTTTGTGGCACATTAGTATATGTGGGGGGCAAACTTTTCAAGATGGGTGGTGACCATGGTGGCCATTTTGAAGTCGATATCCATATAAATGGCCCACCCTGTATAAGCTACATAGCTTTTATAAAACTCTACTTTTATTTAAGTGCACTCACAATGAAAAAAAAACTTATTTTTTTTAAATAATGAAAGTAAACAGGGTGCTCTAACTTGAGCGTGTCAGAAAATGAACCAAAACTCCACGTACACTCGCCTCACAGATGTGAAAAATATATACTTATAAAAAGTGAAATGTCTGCTTTTATATAAACTATTGAAATAACCCACGATTAGATGATGTAATTCGAAAAGTGAATTATAGGCGCATCCACGGCTGCGGAGATGACATGATCACCTTCATCACTAAAGCCGAAACCAAAGAAATCACTAATTTATCAATGAATTATTAAGATGGTCAGAGTTAGTTTCCTTGTTGTTTTTCCCGACGCATTAATAATTGGTCTACTTCTGCCGGTGCGCTCTGGAAAACTTTATACGTGTGGCTGAGCGATGATTAGAGTACGAAGTTAAAGAGGAGGAGCACGGCTCAACGTGACACTACAAAAAATTACAATAGCTCACGTTTAGAAAAGCATTTTTATTTAGATTTATTTCAGGTGTGCCAGCCGCCACTGTTCTTATGGCTCTTTATCAGAGTAAATCATTCAGTAACAAGCCTGTAAATTTTCATGAAAAACGGGTACAGTGGAACATTGGATTACGAGCATAATTTGTTCAGAAAGTGGGCTCTTGTTCCAAAACATTCGTAAACCAAATCATCATTTTCCCATAAGAAATAATGAAACTCAAATTATTGGTTCCACAGCCCAAAAAATAAATACATAAAAATAATTAATACAATCTAAAAAATGAAAATAAAACAAATGAATCTGCACTTTACCTTTAAAAAAAGTACAAATAAGTGTTTCCTTTGGTGCACGCAGATGCTGTTTGTGTGTCTGTGTGTGTGTGTGTGGAATTAGCCCTTTCCCTTGCGTTGTTTTACACAGTAACACTCCTCCTCCCTCTCCCCACCTCACTTTTTAAGTTTCACAACAAACACACACGCACACAACGGAAACACCGTTTTAACAGGAAAAAAATAAATCTCTCTGAGACTGGCGTGAGCGCATACTAACGGAATCATTTTTTAAGTTTCACAACAAACACACACACAACGGAAACACAGTTTTAACAGGAAAAAAGAAATCTCTCTGACCTGGCGTGAGCATACTAAGGGAATCACTGCTGTAAAGTAAAAAACCAGCACCTTACCTTTGAAAAAGATCATGACAGAGCAGAGTTTCAATTTCAATGTTTTTTTTTTACTCAATATTGTACAGTAAATATCAATAGCTCTGGTTCAGATTTTTCATGTTTGTTGTATAAAATACACAGATGTGGAAATTACCATCACTGTAGTATTTCTCCGATACGACATATTGTTTTGACTTTTTATGACTTAATTATATTTTAAAACCGAGACGACGGAAAATGTCACTTTGCACCACCTGGTGGTCATTTCACGAATTACTTTGAAATGCGACTGGTTTATTTTGGCCACTTTCATTTTGTCACGGCGGTGAGTGCGGCGATAATAGATATTCCCCTCGTCTACCTACTGTATGAACACAAAACCTGGTACACATTTTGAGCTCATTGTACAACTTTTACACTGTATGTCCTAGCCTCAACTCAACAGGAAGTCAGTTATTTTGTGTCATTTGCTAAAATGCGCAAGATGGATTTTGATATACTCCTCCTAGGGGATTTATACGATCGCCACAAAACCGGGCCTATGTGATATAAAGACATTGAGGATGCAAAATTGTAGAGGGATATCTCAAATTGGTGAGCCATAATAATGCCTTAAACTTATGCTGAAAAGGGGTTAATAACTTTGTGTGGCATCATATGGCTTGTTCTACACATGTACACATCACAAATGTTAAAACACACACATTTCGCACGCACGCACATAAACACACATGCACAAACAAACCCACATCTTTCACACCATCACGCACACAATAGTTTTTTAGGTCTTAACATGCTCAAATAACACGGGTGTAAACACACACGCACACACAAACACACTCATAGATCTCACACACACATCAAAAACATAACATACACATCAAAAATGTTAACACACAGACTCTCACACTACACACAAACGAGCACAAACACATTCACTCGTCACACACACACACGTCTCTCACACACACCCACACACACCTCTCTCTCACACACACTAACACTCAGATGTCACACAACACTAACGCACTCAATGAATATTTAGGGCCCAAACTGACATCAGCCCTATTATGTCATATTGTGTGAAGTGTTCAAGTTGGGTGGTGCACCTGTGGTGGCCATGCCATAGGGTGCTTGGGCCCGCTCATTGTTGCTTGCAACTACATTTACTCATTTATTAGTAGTAGTATTAGCAGTAGTGTTGTGATTTTTTTTTTATTAATATGACCTAAGCTACATGATTAAACCCAATGTAAATATGTTAACGTCACTGTAAATACTGACATGACTTGAACAAAGTGGAGCCAGCTTTGCCAATCCCTTTTTTTCCTCTATGTAAGTGTTTTTGTAAATGATATTGTAGCAACCCAGAAAAAAATATGTACACAAAAGGTTTTTGTCTCTATATGCAATGGACTCGCCATGCACGCTTAGCGCTCCATTCACATGATTTTGGTCAACGGCTCTATTCAGATCGTTTTTTTTTTTTTGCATGTCCGTGTACCAAACAGAACAAAAACTGCTATGGGAATAACGCTACTCTCCTACTCTCTAATCCTCTCGAAAGTCTGGATGCACTCCTCTAACGCTAACTAATATATCTATCACAAATGAAGTTTGCACCAACAATGAAGGAACATTCTCACACCCTACACTGAACAAACTGAATATTGACCATTATAACATACCCGAGTTGGAGTTTTGTTGTTAGGCGCTGGATTCCACTTGTTCTTAGATGTAGAAACTCGTCTCAACAGTGGAATGTCCAATAATATTAAACAGTATAAACAGACAAAGCAGTAAAATTTAGACTATGATATAAACTGGGAACTTTCACTGTAACAAGCAGCCTGCATCCTTTGATCAAAGTAGGCATGGTGAATTGTAAGACACTAGCAATTCACTCACCAGTGAGGCAGTTCAGTGCTTTAGGTCAGTAGTAGTATTTTAAAATCAATGCAAAATTTCCCTGGGAGCCAATGAAGTGTGGAAAGGATAGGGGTAATGTGATCATATCTTCTGGTTCTAGTGACAACACTCGCTGCTGCATTCTGGACTACCTGAAGCTTGTTTATGCACCTAGTTGAACAACCAGACAGTAAGGCGTTACAATAGTCCCACCTAGAGGTGATAAAAGCATGAACTAATTTTTCTGCATTGTTTAGTGACGATATATTCCTTATCTTGACGATATTTCTGAGGTGAAAGAATGCTATCCCGGTGATATTATCTACATGGGCTTCAAATGAAAGACTGGAATCTGTAATCATGCCAAGGTCTTTTACTGTTGTACTAGATAGAGCAGAAAGGCCATCTAAAGCTACAGTGTGATGTAAAATCTTGCTTCTAGCTGCATGTGGTCCTATGACTAAAACGTCTGTCTTATCAAGATTAGGCAGAAGGAAGTTAATAAGCATCTAGTCTCTTATATCATTTACACATTGCTCAACTTTATTAAGCTGGTTTTTCTCATCTGGTTTTGATGAGACATATAACTGAGTGTGGTCAGCATAACAATGAAAACTAATACTATGCTTACGGATTATGTTGCCCAGGGGTAGCATGTAAAGGGAAAAAAGCAGTGGGTCTAAAAGCGAACCCTGTGGAACACCAAACTTCACTAGAGAACATGTAGAATAATCACCATTTAAATCTACATACTGATAACAATCAGTCAAATAGGATCTGAGCCAAGAGAGGGCTGTTCCCTTAATACCTACTACATTTTCTAATCTGTGAAGCAGAATACTGTGATCAATGGTGTCAATAGCAGCACTGAGGTCGAATAACACGAGCATTGTGACGCAACCCTGATCAAAGGCCAATAGGAGGTCATTTACTACTTTAACAAGTGCTGTGATGAGGCTTAAATCTCGACTGATACAGTTTGTGTATGCTATTTGTATGTAGATATGAGCATAGCTGCTCTGCTATTGTATTTTCCAGAATCTTGGCGATAAAGGGGAGGTTTGATATCGGTAATATCATGTAATTGGACAGCTGACCGGGGTCGAGGTCAGATTCCTTAATTATCGGTTTAATAACTACTAATTTAAAAGATTTTGGAACATACCCAAAATAATCTCTTAAGGTGTTGACTGCTTCCTGTCTTAAACAGTTTTTTGCATAGACCAACTCAGTCAGGCTCACTGGAATATGTCTAGGTGATGGAATATGTTTTTTTTTTCACTTGTTTGGCGACAGTGATGTGCAGAACCCAACATCTGACGATTTTTTGATTCATACACATTCACATTTCATACAAACTTAAATATTTCTTTTGATTGTGTAAAGCTGCTTTGCGACGATGAAAATTGTTAAAAGCGCTATACAAATAGAATTGAATAGTTTTCTTCATGAGACATAGGTCGTTATTCAGCATTTACTTTTAGGGTTACTTTAAGACCAACAGACAAAAAAAGTTATATGCAGCATGAAAAAGGTAATAAGAAAAGGAATTTGTTATTATTAATGTCCATTATTTCAGTTTTATGATTGACTATTATTGTTTCTCTTTTTTTTGTTCTTAAATAATGCAAATGAAAAATCGTTTAAATTATTAGAATGACTTTACAAATATTTAGATGTGCAAAAAATAGTAATAAGCTCCAACTCTATCAAATAGTGCAAAACTGTTTTGTCAGCATAAAACTATTTTATGCCACAGTCTGTCACAGAAAAACTGTTTGTACTAATGTAGATCAAAGCCATCTTTATGAATATTGAGCAAAACTATCCTCACCGTTATCACATCTATAGAAAGACAATCCAGGGCCATCCTCAGCAGCAGTGAATGGTCTTCATGCAACAAGAACTCGAACCAGACAGGGAGTCAGGATAAATCATGCAGGTCCAGAGGGCATAAGAGGTCAGGACCACTGATATCTCAGTGGTGCCATGTGCAGCATTAGAGAGAACTAGAGATTGGGGCAGCAGATACATTGAGGGAGGAGTGCCTTAAGAGTCACTACATACAGATGTGCATCTTACCTGGGAAAAGGAGAAAAGAACTGGAATGTTGCTCAGTGGTCCAAAGTCCTCTTTTCTGATGAAAGTAAATTTTGCATTTTAGTTATGGTCCTAGTGTGTTATGGTAGTTATGGTAGAGTGAGATGCACATAATCTAAATTGCTTGAAATCCAGTGTGAAGTTCCTATAGTGTAATATAGTCCACTGTATTTTATCAGTCCAAAGTCATTGCAGCTCTCGCATGTGCCATTGCATGAGATTTTAGAGCACTTCATGCTTGATTTTGCTGAAATATGGAGTATTTAAATATACATCTTTATGATGAGGCAGATTTCACCAACCATGTATTCAGTGCATGAATTACATTTGGATTATAATAAATTTATAATACATTTCTGCATTATAATAAATTTTTTGATAGAGCTTCAGAAATATTCAAATATATTAAAATACAGTGGTATCTCAGCATACAAATTTAATCTGTTCCAGAGGCGAGTTCTTAAGGTGAAATTTTCCCCATAGGAAATAATGTAAATGCAGATAATCTGTTTCAGCCACAAAAAAATATTACCAATATTACAAATTATGAGCATATTTTTACAGTTAAAACAATCAAAACATTTACAAAAAAAAAAAAACACGTAAATGAAGTAAAATATTAAATAGACATTATCCTCTTGGCATCGGCTGCATTAAAAATGAAACTGAAAGTGGCTCCCATTCCTTCTTGCTACCGTCCTTGCTAACATTATTGGGACTATTGTTAATTTTGTCAGCTATTTAAAATTTTAGTGTCCATATAAAAAAATATGCTTTGTCAAGTTTTAGTCGACTAAACATCTGGACATTTTAGTCTAGTCTTAGACAGAGGAACCCTTACGTATTTTAGTCTAGTTTTAATCAATGAAAACAATATGTTAGCAATAAGATTATTATTAATTAACCCTACAGTCAAACTAGTCTAGACAAAAAAAATTTTCACCAAGTAATTATCTTAACATTTAAAATGCATCTTTCATTTTCAGCCAATTATATTTAGTTTTAATCATCACAACAACTGCTGCATGTCCATATTTTTTAAACTACAAAACAATAGGAGCAGTATGAACAATAGTGTTAAATTTTTTTTTTTTTTTTTTTATGAATTTACACACTTGGACTGTTGTAGGTGATGTATTCGGGGGGACTGTTTCATATGACACACCGACAATGGCAGTGTTGTAGATTGTTCTCTGATTGTTCTCTCTCATTTTTGGGGATTGAGGTTTTTAAAGGTCTTCCTGATCTGTTGTCGTCTTTCAGTGATGATCTTCCACTCTTGCTGTTCAAAACACCTCTAACGACTCATTGCGACATCTCCATAAACTTGTCAAATCATTACATTTGTAACAGGCTGTTGCCTGGTTACGGGCTCCTGGCCACTAGGGGCTCCGTGGGAAACCTCTCTGTTGGAGTAATAAAAGAAGAGAGGCTAAGCTAGGCTAATAGCGGCAACCTGACAGCTAATGTTTACGGCTAACGCTCACAAAGACTATGGTGAATGAGTGGGAAATAGCATAAACCCGAATGCGGGACAGAGCGTGTCCAAATCTGCATGTGAGTATGTATGGTATGTTTTGTATGTATGTTATGCAAGGCCCGCCGCGGCCTTTTGTTACATAGGCATGTTATTTACGTATATTCCTCCTGCCGTGGTTACGCAGGATGGTTTTTGTTTCTCTCTCTTCCTCCTACCTCTTCTGCTCTCTGGCGTGTCAGCGCAGCGCGTGCGGTGTTCAGACGGCGCTTGCGAGGAAAGGATCTTCGGCGTCCGCTGCGCCGCCATTAAAGAGGACGTGTGTCTGGAGGATAGAAAAAGCTGTTCCGGTACCGCTTTTTCACAGACTTTGTTTTACGAGAGCTCAAGGACTCTAAACGGCCACTAAGGCGACAGACTATGGCTGTGTGAGTGCGTGTGAATGGTGTAACCCTGCAATAAATGTATATACACATTTTTGTTTATTAGAAAATATTGTCTTCTGGTGGTCCTTACCCTCCCTGAATCTGTTAATGGCTAATTACTGTTCTAACAATAGTAAGGTGGTTCGTTACAGTGGCGCCCAACATGGGGGCATCAGAGGGTCATTATTATCATACATTGTGTGTAATATACATTGATGCCGGGTTGTTAGCTATTAGCCACCTAGCCTCCCCACTCATTGCTTTGCTGTTTACTTTCACATCAAAGAAAGTACGCTCACTCAGATGTGTGATTAATCAACCTGTTTATTTAAATTACAGTAGGATAAATTATGGCCGAGTCCGAAGCACGAGCTGGGGAAGGGTTGCTGGCTCACGACTTCACAGCAGGCCCTTTCGTGACCAGACGCGAACCCATCCAAGAGCTTATTAACACTGTTAGCCACCTCTATCTAGATACTGATGAGGAGGAAGGTTCCGGAGTGAATGATGGAGACCCACATGGTGACGATAGGGTAGAACAGCCCCTCACTGAAAAACAACTGCCTCTGCCTCCTCCACCCATCGAAACAGATGATGATCAGAGCCTAATTTCCATGGTGCTGGCAACCCGCCTTAGCCAGCTAGAAACTGCTATACAGGCAGTTATATATCTCTCTCCTTCCTAGGACACATCATATCAGCAGAAGGCATTAAAACCGAAGAAACCAAAGTAGCAGCTATTCAAACTTACCCTGTTCCCGGCAACCTTAAGGAGCTACAGCGCTTCCTAGGTCTGACTGGTTGGTACCACCGGTTCATCCCCCACTTCTCAGAGCGTGCTGCTCCTTTACACGCCCTGAAGAAGAAAGGAGCCAAGTGGGTGTGGACTTCCGAATGCCAGTCAGCTTTCGAAGACCTGAGAACGGCTCTTCAGAGCAAGCCACTTTTAACAGCTCCAGACTTTAACTGCCCCTTTAAGGTGCAGACTGATGCTAGTGACATTGGCATAGGTGCAGTGCTCACCTAAGACCACGAGGATGGGGAACATGTGATCACCTACGCCTCCCGGTTGTTACATGGAGCTGAAAGTAAATATTCGGCATCAGAGAAGGAATGTCTTGCTGTGGTATGGGCAGTAGAAAAGTGGCATCAGTACCTAGAGGGTAAAACATTTACTGTTATTACTGATCATGCTGCTCTAACTTGAGTTTTCAACCAGCCGAACCCCTCTTCACGCCTTACGCGCTGGGTACTTAGGCTACAGGCTTTTGAATTCGTAGTCTAGTACCGTAAGGGGCAATGCAACACTGTTCCTGATTCACTTTCACGACGCCTGGAGGGAGAGACCATGACCGCCCATCTGGCAGTGCATCAAGGAGCTGATCTACAGTGACCTCTACCCTACCTTGTGACTGGGTAGAGTTGAAGAGGGCCCAAAAGGCAGATGAAACACTCCATACGCTATGGAACGAAGCAAGGTTAGAACCCGAGGTTAATAAAATTCACTATTGTGTGGTTAACCAATTCCTGTACCGGCGGATCCCTAAGCAGGATAGGTGCAGTCTACTTCAGCTGGTCATCCCAACGTCTCTGTGGCCTCAATACCTGCAGTACGCCCACGACAATCCTATCAGCGGCCATCTGAGGCGGATGAAAACTCTGAGGAGGCTGCTAGAGGTCGCCTACTGGCCTGAAATACGCCGTGATGTCTGGGAGTATTGCCGAAACTGTGCTACGTGTCAGAAGTACACGTATAACTCCAAACGACGGGCAGTCAAATATAATGAGGGCGAACATGTGTGGATCCGTGCTTTTCCAAAGTCACGGGCGGAGGACTCGCATATGGCCAAACTTGCTCCAAAATGGAAGGGGCCAGCCTTAATCAAGAAGGCTCTCAGCAGTGTTAATTACCAAGTGGAATTGTTAAATCAAGCTGGACAATTCACGGTCCATGTGGCTAACATAAAACCTTTTTACGGCGATGTCACGCCTTTTTCCAAGTGGGAGGGGGTGTAACAGGCTGTTGCCTGGTTACGGGCTCCCGGCCACTAGGGGCTCTGTGGGAAACCTCTCTGTTGGAGTAATAAAAGAAGAGAGGCTAAGCTAGGCTAATAGCGGCAACCTGACAGCTAATGTTTACGGCTAACGCTCACAAAGACTATGGTGAATGAGTGGGAAATAGCGTAAACCCGAATGCGGGACAGAGCGTATCCAAATCTGCATGTGAGTATGTATGGTATGTTTTGTATGTATGTTATGCAAGGCCCGCCGCGGCCTTTTGTTACATAGGCATGTTATTTACGTATATTCCTCCTGCCGTGGTTACGCAGGAGGGTTTTTGTCTCTCTCTCTTCCTCCTCTTCCTCCTGTTTGTGGCACACTAATGTGCCACAAACAGGACATTAATATCACCAACCATTCCCATTTTATTAAGGTGTATCCATATAAATGGCCCACCCTGTACATTCACCTTATACATTTATGTGACTGTGACCATACCCAACTGTTATCTCTCCTCTTTTGCTCTCTCCTCTTTTGCTCTCTCCTCTCCTGTTCTCTCTCCCCCTTTCTCTCTTCCCTCTCTCCCCCCTCCTCTCTCTCTCTCTTTCCCTCTCTCTGTCGAGCTACACATGTCGTTCCTGAGCTGCCATTGATTCAGATTCCCTTTGCCCTCTGGACCAGCCTGACTCATCCTGATGCCCCGCTTCTGGTTGGAGATCTCGTCACATGGATGTCCTGTGTGTCTCTTTGGGATGCGTTTGATGTCTGGGGACGGTTTCACTCTACTAGGAAGACGGTTCTGGCCTTGCATGATGTTGACGGCCGTTTCTCTGCGGACTTGGCTACAGTCGCTCGATAGTTCAGGACTAGAATTTCCTACAAGTCTACCCGAGCCTCCAATAACTACCTGGACTCCATATTAACATCAATTAACATCTATTAACAACTATTATACTGAACTGCTTGCCACCCAACACACAGTATGAATGCAGATCAATTCCTGCTTTCTGTTCACCCAAATGAGAATGGGTTCCCTGTTCCTCTCAAGGTTTCTTCCTACTGCTATCTCAGGGAGTTTTTCCTTGCCACTGTCGCCCTCGGCTTGCTCATCAGGGACTATCTGACCATTTTTTGATTTATACACATTCACATTTCATACAAACTTAAATAATTCTTTTGATTGTGTAAAGCTGTTTTCGAACAATGAAAATTGTCAAAGCGCTATACAAATAAAATTGAATTGAATTGAATTACTGATTAACAAATTATTTTTCTAACTTTTCTCAATCCTTTTTCTCATTTGATTTTTCATTCAGGCTCTGGGTGATGACAGTGAATGCTTTGCAGCCATTTGTCAAGCACCTTAGGAAGCACTGCTACACCCAAAATGATCTGCTAGTTGATCCACTCATTGTATTGCGATGTGACCCCAGAGTGTTAAGGTATGAAATAATTTCTTTCAGGTTGTCCTTGTACTGTATTTGATTATTTGATATGCAGATTTTGTACACCCCCCAACTCCCATTTCCCCCTGTTATTAAGCATATTGGTTTTATTAAGTATGCATATTGGTTTCCTTTGCAGGTGCCCTCCCCTGATGGAGATCATGTTACACATTTTGAACGGCTATTTAAAGGCATCTAAGGCCTACTTAAATGCCCACCTGAAAGAGACGGCTGAATTTGAGAGGCAGAATCAAATTATTTCAAACCTAGGGATTGCTGGTCAGGCCGATACTCCAGAGGTCACAAGGGAGGAGTTAAAAAATGCTCTACTAGCTGCACAGGTACCAGTCAGAACATACAAGCAGGCAAAATACACTTCATCTTGGAAAGAAATAAAAATAATATTATGAAAGTTACTTCAATAACTTAAAAAGTGAATTTTTCATATATAGGTCTCATAACATGGTGACAGTACTAAGTACCCCTATAATTCAATAGTTGTTGGTCTACCTTTAGCATTACTTGAAGTAATCATTTCCTGCATCCCTTTATCAGCCTCTTACATTATTGTGGAGGAATTTTGGCCCATTTCTTTTTACAACATTGCTTCAATTCATATAGGTTTCTGGGAATCTGCATATACACCGCTCTTTTAAGATCCCGCCACAGCATTTAAATTCTGTTGAGGTCTGGACTTTGACTAGTCCACTACAAATTCTTGATTTTCTTTTTTTAAAACCAGCTATTCTGATATAGATTTTCTGTTGTTCTTCAGTTCATTGTCCTGTTGCATGACTGAATTTTGCCTAAGTTTCAGCTGTCTTACTGATGGCCTCACATTTGCTTCTATAGCACTGGGCATTAAGGCTAGACAACTCCACTTTGGTCTCATCTGTCCATAGGCCATTATTCCAGACGTCTAGTGCTCTGTTCAGGTGCAGTTTTGCAAATCTCAGTCCATGTTCTTTTTAGACAGAAGAGGCTTTCTCATGGCAGCCCTTCCAAACAAACTGTAATTGCTCAGTCTTCTTCTAATTGTAATGTCATGTGCTTTAACATATTAAGTCAGGCCTGTAGGGTCTGAGATGTAACTTTGGACCACTGTGCACCGGTCCAGTTATTTTTTCTTTTTAGCCCAGGTAAGGAGCTTCTGATGTTGTCTCTGGTTCAGGAGCAGCTTGATACTAGGAAAGCAACAATTGTTGCTGTGTGTGTGGTAGCTTGTGATGCACTGACTCCAGCCTCACTCTTTATGAAACCATGTTTTTGAATTTACTTTGCTTGGCAGTCTTCTTAAGTCTGCATTCATCTTTGTAGCTTGTGCTTCTTTTTCTATCACACTTTTTCCTTCCAGTCTCAATTCTAGTATCCAATGAGTTTGCTTCTAAACAGCACTCTGGGAACAGCCAGTAGTTTCAGTAATGACATTCTGTGGCTTACTCTTCTTGTGGTAGGTGTCAATCATCCTCTGAGTAACTGTCAAGTCATCAGTTTTGCCCATGCTTGTACTGAACGAAACCAAGAGGCATGGTATTTGTACTGTATGAATAGTAATTTACTCAAACTTGAAATGGAATATTCTAATATTCTGAGATGCTGATTTTTTTATTTTCATGCTCTAAGCTGTAATCATCATAATTTAAAAAGGTATTGAAATAGTTCACTTTACATACACACATGGACAAAATTGTTGGTACCCTTCGGTCAATGAAAGAAAAACTCACAATGGTCACATAAATAACTTTAATCTGACAAAAGTAATAATTTTTAAAAAATTCTATGAATGTTAACCAATGAAAGTCACACATTGCTTTTCAACCATGCTTCAACAGAATTATTTTAAAAAATAAACTCATGGAACAGGCCTGGACAAAAATGATGGTACCCCTAGGAAATACTGAATATAATGTGACCAAAGGGACATGTTAATTCAAGGTGTGTCCACTAATTAGCATCACAGGTGTCTACAATCTTGTAATCAGTCAGTGGGCCTATATAGGGCTCCAGGTAGTCAGTGTTGTTTGGTGACATGGTATGTACCACACTCAACATGGACCAGAGGAAGCAAAGGAAAGAGTCGTCTCAGGAGATTCGAAAGAAAATTATAGACAAGCATGTTAAAGGTAAAGGCTATAAGACTATTTCCAAGCAGCTAGATGTTCCTGTGACTACAGTTGCACATATTATTCAGAAATTTAAGATCCATGGGACTGTAGCCAACCTCCCTGGATGTGGCCACAGGAGATAGATAAATTGATGACAAATCAAAGAGACGGATAATCCGAATGGTAACAAACAAGCCCAGAAAGACTTCTAAAGAGATCCAAGGTGAACTTCATGCTCAAGGAGCATCAGTGTCAGATCGCACCATCTGTCGTTGTTTGAGCCAAAGTGGACTACATGGGAGACGACCAAGGAGGACACCATTGTTGAAAACAAATCATAAAAAAGCCAGACTGGAATATGCCAAACTACATGTTGACAAGCCACAAAGCTTCTGGGAGAATGTCCTATGGATAGATGAGACAAAAATTGAACTTTTTGCCAAGGCACATCAGCTCTATGTTCACAGACGGAAAAATGAAGCATATCAAGAAAAGAACACTGTCCCTACTGTGAAACATGGAGGAGGCTTTTTTTATGTTCTGTGGCTGCTTTGCTGCATCTGGCACAGGGTGTTTTGAATCTGTGCAGGGTACAATGAAATCTCAAGACTATCAAGAAAGCTGTCAGAAAGCTTGGTCTCAGTCGCAGGTCATGGGTCTTGCAACAGGACAATGATCCAAAACACACAGCTAAAAACACCCAAGAATGGCTAAGAGGAAAACATTGGACTATTCTAAAGTGGACTTCTATGAGCCCTGACCTCAATCCTATTGAGCATCTTTGGAAGGAGCTGAAACATGCTGTTTGGAAAAGGCACCCTTCAAACCGGAAACAACTGAGCAGATTGCTCATGAGGAGTGGGCCAAAATACCTGCAGAGTTGCAGAAGTCTCATTGACAGTTACAGGAATCGTTTGATTGCAGTGATTGCCTCAAAAGGTTGTGCAACAAACTATTAAGTTAGGGGTACCATCATTTTTGTCCAGGCCTGTTCCATGAGTTCATTTTTTAAAAATAATTCCGTTGAAGCATGGTTGAAAAGCAGTGTCTGACTTTCATTGGTTAACATTCATAGAATTCTTATTTATTATTACTTTTGTCAGATTAAAGTTATTTATGTGACCATTGTGAGTTTTTCTTTCATTGACTGAAGGGTACTAACAATTTTGTTTCACATAAGGAATTAAATAGTTAATTTTGTATTTGTTTTAAATTCTCACAAACTGGTTTATTTTGTTTATGTAATATATAAATTGGTAAAAAAAAAAAAAGTATTATATCTGAATTTGTATTTTGACTTGTTTTTAAAACTGCAGGACAGTGCAGCAGTGCAGATCTTATTGGAGATATGTCAGCCGTCCTCTCAGAAGGAGCAACAACTGAGCAGAGAAGGTGATTATAAACAAGCGCAGTAGACACCAAATAAAAAATGAGATTTCAATACATCTCATGTATGAAACAAGGGAATAATTGCAAGCGCAATGAAAATTTCAGGACGTTCTAGTAAACAACTTTTATCAGGAACATGGTTCTGAAAATGTAGGAAGTAGACCAGTTAAAATAATGTTGGATGGTACACGGTGGTGTAGTGGTTAGCACTGTCGCCTTGCACCGCCAGGGTCCGGGTTCGATCCCCAGCCAGGCTCGATTCCCGTCTCTGTGTGCATGGAGTTTGCATGTTCTCCTCGTGCTTGGTGGGTTTCCTCCGGGTACTCCGGTTTTCTCCCATAGTCCAAAGACATGTAGGTTAGGCTAATTGGCATTCCAATTAACACACAGTGAGTGTATGTGTGTGTGTCTGCGCCCTGCTATGGATTGGCACCCTGTCCAGGGTGTACCCTGCCATGTGCCCCAAGTCTCCTGGGATAGGCTTCAGGCCCCCGTGACCCTGAATTCCCTGTATTCCTGTATGCCTGTATTCCCCCGTGACCCTGAATACAGGATTAAGCGGTATAGATGATGAGTGAGTGAGTGTATATACCTTGCCTTTATAACTTGTATATACACAAGTTTGGGATCTCTTTCTAACTCCTGATTTTTATTTTTATCACTTTTTTAAATTTATTTTTCTGCTACTCATGCTACTCTCTGCTAAAACCTTCATAACGACTCTAATCCAAGGTGCTGTTAATTGGTGATTTTTGAGGCTGGTAACTCTTAAATGAACAACTTCTCATCAGCAGAGTTAAATTTTGGTCTTGCCTTCCTGGGAAGGTCTTCATGAGAGCCAATTTCATCATGGAGCTTGATGGAGTTTGCAAATGCACTTGACAATACTGTTCTAGAACTATGCCTGTGTGTGTATAGTATTTCTCAAAAATGAGTATGCCTCTCACATTTCAGCAATCACTTTATTTTATAGAAATGAAAATTACTTTGAGTAGTCAAGGTGCGGCTTATATAGCAGTACAGATTTACTGTCCTCTAACAGCAACACAAGCTGAGCACCATTGTTATCTAGCAGAGCCTTAATCTTCCTGGGCATGAAATTGGACATGTTGTTGCTGAGATCCTCTTCCACTCCTCCATAATGATATCACTGAACTGCTGGATGTTAGACACATGGCGCTTCGCCACCTCCTACTTGAGGATGCCCCACTGGTGCTCAGTAGGGTTAAGGTTTGGAGACATACTAGGCCACTGGCAGAGACATGAACATGATGAATAGGAATGTCCAAATCAATTAAATAAAATTTTATTTGTATAGCACTTTTAACAATTGACATTGTAGCAAAGCAGCTTTACACAATCAAAAGAATTACAGTGGAACCTTGGATTACGAGCATAATTTGTTCCAGAAGTGGGCTCGTGTTCCAAAACACTCGTAAACCAAATCATAATTTTCCCACAAGAAATAATGAAAACTCAAATTTGTTCCACAGCCCCAAAAATGTAATACATAAAAATAATTAATACAATCTATAAAATGAAAATAAAACAATTAATCTGCACTTTACCTTAAAAAAAAAAGTACAAATAAATCCCGACAGATAAGTGTTTTTCTGTTGGTGCGCGCAGGCGCCGTGTGTATGTGTGTGTGTGTGTGGAATTGGCCCCTTCCCTCGCCTCGTTTTACACAGTAACACTCCTCCTCCCTCTCCCCACCTCGCTTTTTAAGTTTCACAACAAACACACACACGCACACACACAACGGAAACACCGTTTTAGCAGGGGAAAAAAAATCTCTCTGAGACTGGCATGAGCGCATACTAACAATCATTTTTTTAAGTTTCACAACAAACACACACACACAACGGAAACACCATTTTAACAGGAAAAAAAAGAAGTCTCTCTGACACTGGCGTGAGCATACTAAGGGAATCACTGCGGTAAAATAAAAAAAACAAATGAACCAGCACCTTAAATTTCAAAAGAATCGCGACAGAGTAGAGTTTTTGTGTGTTTCTGAAGCCGGGGAGGGGGTGAAAAGGCGAGAGAGCGTCTGTGCGCGTGTCAAGGTGTGTGTGTGTCGGTATCAAATTACGGGCACGCACACATAGGGAAACACAGAGGGAGATGTTGATTATGCAAATAAGAGACGAGCACTAAGACCTAGCAGGGGAGACGATTACACACAATTCCGCAGCGTAAGAGTGACGCTTGGTGTCAAAATAAGAGTCACATGCGTGATATATGATACTCTGCGCTCGTAAATTAATACTTGCTCGTTTTCTGATTAAAAATTTATTAAAAATCTTTGCTCGGTTTACGGAACACTCATAAACCACGTTACTCGCAATCCAAGGTTCCACTGTATATAAATCTGTATGAGAAGTGAACATGTTTGAATCAAAATTATAAGACAGTCCCTGATGAGCAAGCCGAGGACGATGGCAACAGTGGCAAGGAAAAACTCCCCTAGATGCTAATAGGAAGAAACCTTGAGAGGAACCAGACTCAGCAGGGAACCCATCCTCATTTGGGTAAAATGGATAGCAGGCATTGATCTGCATCATACTGTGTGAGATTGGAAGTTCAATATAACGAGACGTGTTTAAGTTAAAATTGAGTCCAGTTCATTATTGGAGGCTCAGGTAGACTGTAGGAAACTCCAGTCCTGAACTATCGAGCGACTGAAGTCACAAGTTCTCAGAGAACAGCTGTCTACGTGAACCAAGGACAAGACCGTCTTCATGGAAAAGGGGAAACCGTCCCCAGTCACCACACGCATCCCAGGCAGACCACACGGGGCATCCATGCGAGATCTCCAACCAGAAGCAGGACACCAGGACGAGTCAGACAGCTCCAGGGGCCAGATGGGGTCTGGATCAATGACAGCTCAGGAGCGACATGAATAGCTTGACAGAGACACAGGTAGAGGGAGAGAGAGAAGAGGAGAGAGAAGAAGAGATGGCAGTTAGGTATGGTCACAATCAAACAGTGTATAATGTTAATGTATCCAGAGTTCAAGCAGGGACTCCGGCAGGACTAATTATGACAGCATAACTAAAAGGGAGAGCCAGAAGGAAACACAGACATGGGGGCTCCCTGAGATGTAAAGCAACCAATCACCTCACCGTCAACAAACGTGAGTGATCAATGAGAGAGGGGAAGACAGCATCTAAACATACTAGTTCACCATAATACTCTATGTCCATGAGTCTCCCAGATCTGCTCCTTTATCTAAGGCAAATTCTGGACGCATCCTGGACTAACTGAAGCTTGTTTATGCACCTAGTTGAACAACCAGACAGTAAGGTATTACAATAGTCCAACCTAGAGGTGATTAAAAAAAATGAACTAGTTTTTCTGCATCGTTTATTGACAGTATATTTCTTACCTTGGCAATATTTCTGAGGTGAAAGAATGCTATCCTGGTAATATTATCTACATGAGCTTCAAATGAAAGGCTGGGATCTATAATCACACCGAGGTCTTTCACTGTTGCACTTGATGGAACAGCAAGGCCATTTAAAGTTACAGTATGATCAGAAAGCTTGCTTCTAGCTGCTTGTGGTCCTATGACTAGAACTTCTGTCTTATCACGATTAAGCAGAAGGAAGTTAATTAACATCTAGTCTCTTGTATCATTTACACATTGCTCAACTTTATAGGCTGGTTTTTCTCATCTGGTTTTGCTGAGACGTATAACTGTGTCATCTGCATAAAAATGAAAACTAATACAATGCTTACGAATTATGTTGCCCTGAGGAAGCATGTAAATAGAAAAAAGCAGTGGGCCTAAAACTGAACCCTGTGGAACAACAAACTCCGCTTTAGAACATGCGTTGAGTGGTCATGAGTGGTCACCATTTAAATCTACAAACTGATAACGATCAGTCAAATAGAATCTGAGCCACGAGAGAGCCGTTCCCTTAATTCCTACTACATTTTCTAATCTGTGAAGTAGAATACTATGATCAATAGTGTCAAAAGCTGCACTGAAGTCGAGTAACACAAGTATAGTGACGCAACCCTGATTAGAGGCCAATAGGAGGTCATTTACTACTTTAACAAGTGCTGTCTCTGTGTTGTGATGAGCCCTAAATCCTGACTGATACAATTTGTTTATGCCACTTCTATGTATATATGAACATAGTTGCTGTGCTACTATCTTTTCCAGAATCTTGGAGATAAAATCTTGGAGGTTTGATATCGGCCTGTAATTGGACAGCTGACAAGGGTCAAGGTCCGGTTTCTTGATTAGTGGTTTAATAACTTTAATATCCATGCTATTTGGAATACTAACAATTTAGTTTGATGCCATTTACGTTCTAATTTTCGAGCGTTCTGTTTTAAAGTGCGTGTCTGGTCTTATACCAGGGAGCGAGTTTCTTATCTCTAATCAATTTCCTTTTAGCTGGAGCTAAAGGTATAACGAAATGTTGACTCTAAATATTCAGGCACCTGATCGAGTTCTGTGGAGTCGGATCGCGATCCAATCAAAGTTGATAACTCTGGGAGATTATCGATAAAGCTCTGTGTGGTATTTGATGTGAATTTACGTTTAATGTGGTAGCGCGGCACTGTGTGTACATTATTACTATAATTATACACACTTTAATTGAGACAAGACAGTGGTCTGAAATAGCTTCACACTGTGTAATTGTGGTTATATTTCTTATACTTAATCTGAAGGATAATATTAAATCTAAAGTGCGACCTGCTCCTACTACACATTGATTTACTCCTACTGAGTCCAGTATGGACATAAATGCTGTTATCAGGGGGTCTTCTGGATTCTCCAAATGAATATTAAAGTCTCCAGCAATTAACGCTTTGTCTACAGAGACGACAAGGTTTGAGAGGAAATCTGCAAATGCACAAAGAAATTCCGAGTACGGCCCTAATCTGTAAATGATAATTAGTGGGATCGACTGAGCTGACTTCATATTTGTAGCTACACTTTTTAAGTTACTATAGAGATCTTCAAATGCATTAAATTTGAGTCTGTGTTTTTGTACGATAGACAGATTATCATTGTAAATATCTACGACGCCTCCTCCTCTATGAGACTATGCGCTATACTGCAAGAAATGAGAGCAGCACCTTGCCGAGTGGGATGGACACCGTCCCGCCCTAACAGGCCAGCTTTGCCCTCAAAGGTCTTCCAGTTATCTATAAAGCCCACTTTATTTTCCGAGCACCACCTGGACATCCAGCGGTTCAGTGACCATACATGTTTCCACGTCTCATTGGGATGGGGCCAGAGCAAACTACTTCATCGGACATCGCCTTCGCTAGTTTAAACACCTCTGTAAAGTTACTCTTATTAACCTCTGACTGACGAAGGCATATATCATTAGCTCCAGCATGTACCACTATCTTGGAGAACCTATGCTGTCCTAGAGCCCTAAGATTACCTGCTATGTCCGGTGCTCCCGGGATACACCTAACCACTGCCGCTGGCACCCTTAAAGGCCTAGCTAATTTCACGTGCCTCAGTATAGAGTCTCCTATAATTAGAGCTCTTTCAGGTTTCTCAGCGGGTGCATCACTGAGGAGAGTAAACCTGTTGGAAACGTAAAGCACTGAGGAGGTGTGCTCCAGTGGGCTAGCCTTAGCTTTGGCTACACGAGTATGCCGCAGAGTCGTCACCAAGTTGCCCAGCTGTAAGGGCTGTAATGCCGGGGGCTGGCTAACTCTGCCTGTGGCACCCAGACTTTCTGCTACGGGAATAACGCTGCTCTCGTGCTCTCTAAGCTCTCTAAAGCCTAAAGTCTAAAGTCAGAGTGCTAACTAATGCACAGCTATCACAAATAACTCCATTGTTGGTGGCGACTTTGTCTAAACACTAACGATAGAAGAATGTTTAAACATCCTGAACTTCCCACACTAAAAAAAATTAATATTATACACACGTGGACAGAATTGTTGGTACCCTTCGGTCAATGAAAGAAAAACTCACAATGGTCACAGAAATAACTTTAATCTGACAAAAGTAATAATAAATAAGAATTCTATGAATGTTAACCAATGAAAGTCAGACACTGCTTTTCAACCATGCTTCTTATTATTTAAAAAAATAAACTTGTGGAACAGGCCTGGACAAAAATAATGGTACCCCTAACTTAATAGTTTGTTGCACAACCTATTGAGGCAATCACTGCAATCAAACGATTCCTGTAACTGTCAATGAGACTTCTGCAACTCTCTGCAGGTATTTTGGCCCACTCCTCATGAGCAAGCTGCTCCAGTTGTTTCCGGTTTGAAGGGTGCCTTTTCCAGACAGCATGTTTCAGCTCCTTCCAAAGATGCTCAACAGGATTGAGGTCAGGGCTCATAGAAGGCCACTTTAGAATAGTCCAATGTTTTCCTCTTAGCCATTCTAATGTTTTTAGCTGTGTGTTTTGGGTCATTGTCCTGTTGCAAGACCCATGACCTGCGACTGAGACCCAGCTTTCTGACACTGGCCAGCACATTTCTCTCTAGAATCCCTTGATAGTCTTGAGATTTTATTGTACCCTGCACAGATTCAAGACACCCTGTGCCAGATGCAGCAAAGCAGCCCCAGAACATAACAGAGCCTCCTCCATGTTTCACAGTAGGGGCAGTGTTCTTTTCTTGATATGCTTCATTTTTCCGTCTGTGAACAGAGAGCTGATGTGCCTTGGCAAAAAGTTCAATTTTTGTCTCATCTATCCATAGGACATTCTCCCATAAGCTTTGTGGCTTGTCAACATATTCCAGTCTGGCTTTTTTATGATTTGTTTTCAACTCCTTGGTTGTCTCCCATGTAGTCCACTTTGGCTCAAATAACGACGGATGGTGCGATCTGACACTGATGTTCCTTGAGCATGAAGTTCACCTTGGATCTCTTTAGAAGTCTTTCTGGGCTCTTTTGTTACCATTTGGATTATCCGTCTCTTTGATTTGTCATAAATTTTCCTCCTGCGGCCACGTCCAGGGAGGTTGGCTCCAGTCCTATGGATAATAAATTTCTGAATAATATGTGCAACTGTAGTCACAGGAACATCTAGCTGCTTGGAAATGGTCTTGTAGCTTTTACCTTTAACATGCTTGTCTATAATTTTCTTTCGAATCTCCTGAGACAACTCTTTCCTTCGCTTCCTCTGGTCAGTGTTGAGTGTGGTACATACCATGTCACCAAACAACACAGTGACTACCTGGAGCCCTATATATAGGCCCACTGACTGATTACAAGATCACCTGTGATGCTAATTAGTGGACGCACCTTGAATTAACATGTCCCTTTGGTCACATTATATTCAGTATTTTCTAGGGGTACCATAATTTTTGTCCAGGCCTGTTCCATGATTTTTTTTTTTTTTTTATAATTCTGTTGAAGCATGGTTGAAAAGCAATGCCTGACTTTCATTGGTTAACATTCATAGAATTTTGTTAAATTATTACTTTTGTCAGATTAAAGTTATTTATGTGTCCATTGTGAGTTTTTCTTTCATTGACCGAAGGGTACCAACAATTTTGTCCACGTGTGTATAAAACATACCTGAGTTGGAGCTGGATTCCGCTTGTTGTTCTTAGATGAAGAAACAGAAAAACGGGGGAAAAAGCAAGTGTAAAGTCCTATAATATTAAACTAAAAATGTGTTATTTTTTTAGTATAAACGGAAAAAGCAGTATAAGTTTGACGCAGTTAAATGAAAATTTAGACTGTTCTAAATTAAGGTTAAAAAAAATTTTTTTTGGAGACAGTGTCATTAGCAGGAGGGAGTAAGTATTGCTGTATATGCAAGACAAGAGGGGCTATCTTAATCATTATAATGCTATCTTTATCATTACACCCTAAAAAACAGTTTGGGTTGTTTTTAACCCAGCTGCTGGGTAAATATTGGACCAACTACATGCTGGGTTAATTTAACCCAGCAAAATGGGTTATTTGTTTAATCCAGCAAGATGGGTAAAATATTAAATCCAACTGCTAGGTCATATTTAACTATAATGCTGGGTTAATTCTACTACATAAATTGGTCAAATGTTCTACCCAGAACTATTCTACTCTACACATTCTATTAACTGGAATGTTGGGTTAATTCTACCTCACAAATAGGTTATTATTTTTTTAATGTTTTATATGTCTATGGGTAAAACAGTTTAAACAGTTAAATTACTTTGATATACTGGTCTATTACAAAAAACTCATACATGTATGCAATAAACAACACCCAATTAAATGTACAAATCATAGAATATAAAAATATTTAGTTTTCTAAAATACAAGATAAAATAATACAAAACAAGTTCAACAGCGACATCATTACGATACTATTACTCAGAAGCACTAATGCCTGAGAGCAGTGCTGGTCATTATTTCCCAATAGGATGTAGGGGTACGGCGGCCTTGACACTTCAGATATTCCACAGTGTTGGTTCCAAACTTAGAAAGAAAGAAATTAAAGAAAGTAAAAGTTTATGGAAAAATCGAGAGGGGTGTCTAGTATGCATATTTGTAAGAAGTTTAGTGTTTTGTAACACCCCAGCTTTTTATTGTCTCAAGCACTGAGATTAATAAAGTTCTAATGTTAATGTGGTTGTTAATGCTAGCAGCCTAGCTAAATGCTAGCATCATGCTGGCACTACAGTTAACAGTTTAGCTTTCATTCATCACTTCTCCATCTTCATACACCCTGCAAGCATTCTACAAAGAAAGATAAAAAGCTCAGACATTTTTGCAGTTTCTTTCATACACAGGTGGGGTTCTTTGGTTTGGCTAGCTAGCAGCCATTGTCAGATAAACTAGCATGCTATAGCACAGACCAGGCTGAAAGTTTGAGTGGAAGATGGCAACAGTAATAAATGTTGCATACAGTGAACAAATTCAGTCATAGGTGTGTGAAAGTGTATACAGACCTTGTGAACTACAGGGGAGGGTCGGTCTTGTTCGTGATGGTAGCTGTCACTAGCTAACCCAACTCCAACCCAGCAAGCTGGGTTAAACAAAAAGTACCCAACTCACTGTAAATAACCCAGAAAAATTACCCAGCATTTGGGTAGTAAAAATAACCCAGCATTTTTTAGTGTGTATATAGGTCAGGATTTGAGGCCACATGTAATATTTTGATTCACTTTACAAAAGAAAATATTAATTGGACCCTCCTGTATAAACGTATGTTTATTGTCAGGAACTCAATCAAAGGGGCGGGACTGTTGGAAACTGGCACGTCTGCAGCATAATTAACGCTAATAGATTGTGAGTGGGGTGTGTAGCTTTTTCTGGTCTCGCGCTGGAGAATCCGCTGGAATCATGTGGTGCAGCCTACAAATACAGAAACACAGGTGAGTGGAGCGATGTAATGCGAAACCGAGAGCCGCGCCGCATGAAGGACAGTCCAAGCTCGCGGCACTTGCACTTCCACGTAGAGCCAGCCTTCGGGATCCTGCCACTGCGCATCGACATTAAGGCCCCTGTTCACAGGCAACAGAGCCACCCAGTTCTGGGAAAGTCAGTGGGAAAAGCTGCCCAAGGAGATGCAGGAGCCGCTGGCCATGCGGGCCCACTCTGCCCGCCGCCATCGTTCATCAGTCTGTGCTCACATGCCAGCTGGGCACTGCCACCAGACCTGAACGTGCATATACCTTCGAATGTTTTCCTTTCCTTTCTTTCTTGTTCTCCGTCCTTAAAAATAAAGGGAAACATTATTTAGAAAAAAAATGGGGAAGGAAAAGGGTTTAAGACCTCGCCTCGTGTATGTTTGTGGTGGTGTCCATTCGTCAAACCTATTACATTATGAACATTCTTTTATTTTGTTACCTCATTAGGTTCGCGTTTCATGAGAAGTGTTCATTCTGCAGAAGTTCTTCCTGAAAGAGAGAAGAGAAAAGCACGAGACCTCTGGGCACCCTGCTGGCCACTGAAGCCCAGTGCTAAAAAGGGGATTGAGGTGGGATTACTCAGTGACATCAGGGAAGTACAGTGCCTCATTTGCTCCCTCCTACATCAGATGTTTATTGCAGATCCCAACATCGCCAAACTACTGCACTTCCAGGTAAGGTCACAGATTATAATAGGTGTTAACACTAATAGTGTTTCATGACTTCTGTTGTTGATTCACACACCAATCAGACATAAAATTAACACCTCAAAAACGTTCACGTTGATTACAGTGGGAAAATAATTGCTTGATCCCCTGCAGATTTTTTAGTTTGCTTGGCAACTTGAAGTATCAGCTCCCTCCATAAATTTTGTCTAGAATTAAGGTCTGGAGGCTGGCTAGACTTGGCATTTTGGGTCATTGTCATGCTGGAAGACCCATCCACAAAACATCTTCAAGAGGTACCCAACCAAAATTTGTCAGTATTTTTCTTCCTCCTCCTTCCTGTGCGAGTCAATTTTATGCCAAAGAGCTCAGTTTTGGTCTCATCTGACCAAAGCAACTCCTCCCAATCCTTCTTTGTTTATGGGCAAACTTCTTGAGGAGAGGTGGCTTGCAGCACTGAAGGATTTCAATCCATTGCTGCATAGTGTTACCAGTGGTTTCTTTACTGTGGTCCCAACTTTATTACGATTTATTACGATTATCCTTACCCAATGAGGTGAAATCTTGCATGGAGTTCCAGACCAAGGGCCGTTGATAGTTATTTTGTATTTCTTCCATTTTGCGAATAAGATGGAGATTCTGTGGACAGGTGGCTTTTATACATATAATAATGTTAAGAGTACTTTTTTGTAAATTAATCCCTGTACCACATGAGAACATAACCACTCTGTGAGAGCCAGAATGGTTGGAGGATAGTTGGTAGAGGATTAAATGCATAGTCACTGAAATTTCTATAATCTATATTTCTATTATATAAATAACATTTATATAATGTTATGTTTTTTTCTGCATTTCTATTTGTTATTCTGTCTCTATCCTTTACAATAGACCTATGACAATTTTATAGACCCTTCATTTCTTTAAAAGGGGCAAACGTTCAAAAGTCTACAGCGGATCAAATAATTATTTTCTCCATTGTATATACCAGTAAACTGGTGACAGAATCATGGGCACGCAAGGCTCATTTATGCTTGTCGGTACAAAGGTCTAGACCAAGGGTCTCAAACATAATATTAAAAGGACTGGCTCTATTCTATTCTATGAATTCTATGAAATCAACTTGTAAACGAGTGTCAAAGATTTCAAATACATTGCGATTTAGTGCAAAAGAAATGTTGCTCCAATTTTTAACATAACAAATTTTACAGGTGTTTTAGAATAAATCAAAATAATTAGATAGTCCCTGATGCGCAAGCGGAAGGCAACACTGGCAAAGAAAAAATCCCTAAGATGGCAGTAGGAAGAAACCTTGAGTGAAACCAGACTCAAGAGGGAGCCCATCCTCTTTTGGGTGATAACGGATAGCAGGAATTGTTTGCAGTCATATTGTGTGTTAGGTTGCTGGAAGTTCAATATAACAGTTGAGTCCAGTTTTTTTTTAATTTAATTTTAATGGTGGCTCAGGTAGACTAGAAAATTCAAATCCTGGGCCCATATTCACAAAGCTTCTTAGAATTCTCTCAGAGAGCTCCTATCATAGCCTAAAAAGTCCTAGCTAGGAGTCTTAGAATAAAAGTGATTTAGAAAACTTCTTGAGCAACTCTGAGTAAGGAAAGTACAAAAACCTTTATCTAGTGAGAAGGTATGTTTGACCCTGTTGCTAGGGATAATGCAGCAGTTCAAGGACTGTGATTGGTTGATAAAAAAATAACCTCTGACCTCTGTAAAGGTCTTGAAATGAGCTCTTAGTAAAAATAGAATACATGATAATAGAACAGACAGTAAAATCATTTTGTTTGTATTAGGGCTGTAGCTATCGAATATTTTAGTAATCGAGTATGCTACCAAAAATGTAATCGATTAATCGAGTAATCGGATGAAATGTACATTTGCTTAATTAAACAGCAATGTAAAATATATATGAGAAACAAAGATTAATTGGTGTTCTTTTTAGAAAAATCATATTGCATACAGCATACAGCATTTTATCAAAAATAAACATTTTTGCGTTTTTTTTTTTTAGCGGTTTGACTTGCAGTGAGATGCGGTGTTGGGCACCGTGAGCCGCCGCGACTGTCCGCTGACGTTTCACAAAGTTCTGCAAGGTCCGCCAAAAAAATGAAACATGTTTAAACATGTTTTTAAGGAGGCTTAAATGTGTTTAATTTTTTGCGCAGAAAGATGGTAACATAATCGCAGCGCCAAAACCCGCGGTGACTCATGAAGAACCGTACTTCCGGCCACCGCACGAAACCGCCTAGGTGAGATAGGGGTATTAAAGTTGACTGAGATTAATTAAGTGCATTACAGCACCATACATTCTGATTTTAAAGCCTTTTCTTGGATGGAAAAAAAAGTTTTTCAAATGACTTTAAGGATGAAAAAAACTAAGGCACACATTAAAATAAATAAGTAAACAAAAATACTAAGTTGTGCAACTAAAAGTTTCCAAATCTACATTTCAGACATAACATAAGCCTTTACTGACAATTTCTGCTTTCTTCTTCTCTTGGCCTCACTGAAAATTTTATCGCTCCCTTCCATTTTGCAGCCTGCAACAGAACGCTCCTTCAAATCAATACACAGCTTAACTGTTTGCGTCTCCTTCCACTTTGTGGGTGACGTAAGCACTTCTTCTTCGTTGGTGTTTACTGGCGGCTTGCACCCGGAAGCGCGCTGTGTCAAAAGCGTGCTGTCAACAAATAATTGCGCAAAAACAAAACGCAAACTTTTAAAATTAATTAAACGAAGCTTCGAGGTAGAAGATTTTGCCTTGATCATTTTTTGTAATCAAATTACTCGATTTACTCGATGAATCGTTCCAGCCCTAGTTTGTATATTGTTGTACATTGTATAATCATGACTACAGACTACTTTATGCAAAGTTTCTGTTATAGGCTAGTTATCTTATAAGATAATTAAACAGTCAAATGTTGAAAATGTGTCTACTTTTGAAACAACCAATTTCCACGCAGTCGTTAGTATATTTAAGTTCATAAATTTATTTACTAAACTGATTTTATTACTTGTAATCCATTTCAGATTGATGGGAGCAAATGGCTCAGCTTTTACTAATTTACATGACTGCAGGACAGTCTGTTTAATTTGCACTTTTGGATGGTATGTAGTCAACAGTCCAAGAGAGATAGAAGGAAGTAAAAAAACAAGAAAACCAAATTGGACAGAAGAGCAGTGTTTACTTTTAGCTTTATGATCATTGTTTGTTTGGCAAATGTCTTCTTTCCGCCATTTTGTCCTCTGCTATAGAAACTCTTAAACCTCTTAAAAGTCCTCCTCTCTACTCTTAACAATTTTTACCTTAGGAGCTGTCTTTAGGACTAAGATGTTTTGTGAATCATTTTTATCTTTACTAAGATTTAATCATAAATTTAAGGGAAAATTCTAAGAAAATGCCAAGATTTTTCTTAGAATTTCATCACTAGGAGCAACTTTTAGGCTTAAGAAGCTTTGTGCATATGGGCCCTGAACTATTGAGCAACTACAGTCACAAGTTCTGTTAATAATAATAATAATAATAATAATAATAATAAATTCACAGCACTACTGCAACTAATAATAATAAAGAATGGTCTATGGTCTAGCTCTTATTTTCAGTGACAGCTATTTATAAGCACATGTTGTCTCTTGCATTGGCAGTGGCGTCTGTTGCTGGCACACTTTATTCTATACACAACTCCTCTAAAACCATTTATGAACATTTGACCAATCCTTCACAGAAATGTTTTTTAGGAATCTGTCTCTGTTCATCTGTTATCATAGCTGCTGTTTATTTTTTTTTCATATTTAATATTTGGGATCTCTTTGCAGGGTTATCCTCAGGATCTGCTACCCCTGACTGTTGCTGGCATTCCTTCCATGCACATCTGTTTAGACTTTATTCCCGAGCTCTTGGCACAACCTCAGCTTGAGAAACAGGTAGACGGTCACATTTATCTGTTTTTCTGTGGAATCTATTGTTCCATGTGATTTAAAATATAATATTTTGTTAATAAATATTTTGCCTAAATAAATCACTTGAAAGCATAGGTATTATAGGTTACTATATGAAATGATGAAAGCGCTCTGACATAATTTGAAATATAAGACCTGGTTTCCTTTCTCCTAATAATTATGTGTTCTTGTTCTCAGATTTTTGCAATCCAGCTTCTGTCTCACCTTTGTACACAGTATGCTCTGCCTAAATCCCTAACTGTGGCACGCCTGGCTATCAGCGTGATGAATACCCTGCTCACAAGTAAGCAGGCATTTGTTGATTTTTTTTTTTTCTTTTTCATGGTAGTATGTTATTGCTGCCTTTAATTGGTCTTTGTTGTACTGTGCAACAGTCTCTGAATGTGTATATCTCTAAAATGGTATTTTTCCTCTACACAGTCTTAACACGTGCCAAGCGCTTTGCTTTCTTCATGCCCACCTTACCATGTTTGGTGTCTGTTTGCTGGGCTTTTCCTCCACTCTACGATGATGTGGCATCCTTGCTGGTGCAACTGGGCCAAGTGTGTGCTGCTGATGTCGCTGCAAAAGCCCGGGACATAGACCCATTTATTGCCAGTAGGTTTACAGTGAATTTATTATTTTCTTTTAATTCTGCTGTATGTAACTTTTTTTTTGTATCAGATTTATATTTATGTACCACCTCATACAATTAGAGAAAAAGAATTAGGAGCAAAAAAGAACAACTGCTAGATAATGGATATAGGGCCATATTCACAAAAGGTCTTAAAGCTATGCTTATAACATCCAAATTTTGACGGGTTTTTAAAAAATAGGGGATTAATGATTGTAATTCAGAGCATGTTATGTAAAATATACATATAATGACTTCATAGGTTATTGCAGATCTCTCCGTAGGGATACATAGACCCGTAGGGTAACACACTTTAGAACTATTCATACTGTAAGTAATGATTGTCTATGGTCTTACTGTTCCTGTTCTCTCTCATTCAAGGACTTTTATTCCACTCTTCCTCGCAAAACACACTCTTGATCTTTTAATGGCAGCTGCATATATAGTTATACAACTATAATGATATAAAGTATAATACCATTCCCAAACATGTCAACTATTTTTTTTTACAGAAATGTGTGAGATAAATCTGCATTTCCTTCAGTAGTATGTGTGAAGAAAATGCAAATCTTACTATGTGCCACTATTAAGATTTGTATTTAGAAATAAAATTTATTTTCATTACATTATGTATATTATGTAGTAATGATATCAACACTTACCTGTTATGCTTGTGTCACATATGAGGAAATTTCTAAATAAACCCAATGATGCATTTCAGGTTGGTTTATACTTGGATATTTTTTTCGCTTAGGGCTACAGTATCTAAGGCAGAGGTCAAAGAATTCACTGGAGCCATCTGTGGGATTGTTCAGAGTGGCTGTGCCTGAGATATTTGCTGATGATCTGTGTGGAGCTGATCCAGATGTCCAGCTGTGTTACTGTATAGAAGCAACCTTCATGAGCATCATTACCACCAGTACCCAAGGATTGTAAAGTAAAAGTAAGACAAAAATGGAAATACATGGGAATTTTCTCTTAGCATCTTTTAATATTACATAGCTGACATAAAGTATTATGTTGACATGATAAACACATTTTACAGATACTAAACATACAACCATATACAAAAGTTTAGGCACCCCTTGATAAATAAGAGATTTTGGTGATTTTTTTTCATTGAAAAGATGTTAACACAGTCTCTCTTGGAAATGGAAAAAAAATGCACAATATTTTCAGCAAACATTGGTGCATAGTTACTTTTTGTCAAATTAAACAAAGATAAAAAATTTAAACATGTTTCAGATACTATAATTGCTTTGTTGCTGTAACAGAAAATGTATATTGCCATTACCAAAAACAACTATTTATCTACTGAAATACTAAGAGATCGAGACAGATTTGCATTTTCTTCAGTTTAATGCACTGTATGTGTGCTAGTCTTTAGAATTTTTTCTTAACTCCTAAGAATTTAGATGATCTATTTAAAATATATACTGCACATATACTAGACCCTTAGAACTTTTTTTTTTTTGGCATTTTAATGATTATATTAAGGATTAGAGAATAGATTGTCTTATAACTCTTTTCAGCACAACCTAGGTAATATGATGTAATATATTTTATTTCATTTTAACCAACTATATAAACATAGACTGAGCCAAAACCATAAAAAATCTTTAAATCCGATCGACTTAATAAATAAATAAATAAATAAAAATCACACACACACACACACACACACAGATTAAACCTTATTTACAGATTAAATTATACAAAAAACCCTGATTTTTTTTAAATATAAACAAAAAAAATCTCACACAAAAATAATACTATCTAGGCAGATATAAAATTTATGATTAGGCTTTTTTGAAATAAATCATTGGACTACTGATCAAAAGATCCTAGGTTCAAACCCCAGCACCACCAAGTTGTCACCACTGGGCCCTGGAGCAACACCCTTCACCTTCAGCTGCTCAGTGAGATTAAAGAAGAAGAGACACTGGGTAAAGGCATCTGCCAAATGCCATACATCTAAATAGGAAACCCCAATACTGACAAGTGTACAAGCCTGTGGGTTGGTGTTACAATCCACGTTTATTTTTTCTGGTCAAATCTAGGTTCAGCAATGTCATGTGCCCCAAAAATAAGGTTAACTAACTACCCAAGTATACTGAATGTCCAGGTTTTTTTCCCCCATCAATGGATTTTTTTTCTTGCCTGAAGGCAAGGGCATATTCCAAGATGATAATGGCAGGATTCATCTGCATCACATTGTGAAAGAATGGTTTGAGGAGCATGAGACATAATTTTTACACATGGATTGGCCCTACAGAGTCCAAATCTTATTAGGATCAAATTTATTAAACGTTAAGACAGTGAGCTTTTAGATTTTATCATGTGTAATTCCTTAACCCCAATGAGAATTTTTGTAATGTGCTGGAGAGAGCTTTATGCAGCAGTCTGACTCTCCCATCATTAATATAAGATTGTAAAGAGAAATTAATGCAAATCTGGTCTGAATTAAATGTTGTGATATCGGATAAGCTTAACGAAATGATGCAATGGCTTTAATCAAAGCAAAAAGGGGTTCCAACTTTTTCTTTACCTGGGCAGTGTATGATTGCATTATTGCACATTCTGTAGTATTGGGATCAACATTGCCCTTTTCTTGTGTCTTAGTGTCACACACAGATGGTACTCAACCGGAATAATGGTTTTACTGCCTTGTCTCACAGCGACAGCATTTGGCTTTTTACCACTGAGTGGCGCTATATAATTATACACCGACGCCTCAGGCTTTAGTACATTCTCTCAAGGATTAATGAGCCGCAGCTCCTTTAGAGCTACACGTAGTAGCGGATAAAATCAAGTGAAACATTGTAGTTAAACAAATTCATAATCACAGTACTTAAAATACAGTACAAATTTAGAATTTAAATTAAATCTTATTAGGATCAAATTTAGTAAACGTTAACACAGTGAGCTTTTAGATTTTATCATGTGTAATTAGAAAAGCTACACATATAGGGTTTTGTGTCATCTTATACTTTGTGTTCATTAAATTTGTAGCAGATTTATTCATTGAAATAAATGAAACTAAATGACCATAAAATTCATTCTCAGGACGTGCTACTGCGTCAGCAGTTGTCGATCTCATTCAGCTCCGCTTGTGTTTTTGCATTATTATAGGAATGAAATGCAGTAGGCTGTCATGATCATCATAATTTTCTTTAATAGATGATAAAAACATTTTACCAAACGTTTTTACGTGTACGTTTTTACATCCCAGTAGCACCGTTACACTGTACCACAGCCGGCAAAACCTTATAAAATACATGTGAAACTTTAAATGAATTTAATGTTTGTCACAGTACTAAATTTACAGTACAAATCTAGAATTTAATTAAATAGAGGTGTTTATTTAACCAAAGTAAATTTTTTTTTTTTTACAAATGCCTTTATATTCTATCGTGTAATACTCGCATAGCCAGAAAACCCTGGGTGTGCATCAAAAAAAGTGGGTGTGATATTGTCAGATTAATGTGCAAAAACTATATAATAAAACTATATAAGCTATATAGCCTTTATAGGACTCTACTTTTTTTTTTTTTTTTTTTTTAAGTATTTAAGTGCAGTCACAATGACGACAAAACATTATGATTTTGTAAAATAATGAAAGCAAACAGGGTGCACTTTTCTTTATTGATTTTGGTGAACTTGAGCGCGTCAGAAAATTAACCGAAACTCATGTGTACTTGCCTCACAGACGTGAAAAATTTATATATAGAAAGCGAAATGTCTGCTTTTATATAAACTAATGGAAAAAAAATTTCAGATTATATAATTCGAATGGAATGTGAATTATTGGTGCATCCACTGCTGCAGAGATGACGAGATGACATGATCACCTTGAATTCATCATTGAATTATTAAAATGGCCAGAGTCAGTCTCCTTGCTCTTTATTTAGTCTACTTCTGGAAAACTTTATGCGTGCAGTTGAGCGCTGATTAGACTATGTAGGAAGAGTATTAAAGAGGAGGATCATGGCTCAACATCCCAAGTCCAAACCTCTTTTAAATTAAACTAACAAATAGTGCAAGTAAACAATAGCCCATGTTTAGAAAAGCATTTTTATTTAGATAAATAATAATCCAGCAAATAATTGCCACTGTTCTTATATGGCTCTTTGTCTGGGTAAATCGTTCAGTGACAAGCCTGTAAATTTCCATGTAAAACAGGTACATCTATATGACAAAATTGTTTAAATGTATGTAGCTTGAGCTACTGCTCACTGATTTATGTAAACAACTCAGATGTAAGTTGTAAACAGCTCAGATAAGTAAGATGTTGAGATGTAAGTAAATACTCATTGCTGCGCTGTTTTACCGACATTTGGTCTGCATGCGGTGATCTGAGAGAGTGTGTGTGTGTGTGTGTGGTGACACCTGAGAGGTGTCAATAGATCCTACATATTCATGAAAAGTTGTGGATTATTCAGTGAAACAGAGAGCCTGTCCACACGGAGATGCGTTTTGCTGTATACGTATAAATTTTTTATTGTATTGGCGTTTCATTCACACGGATCCGGCGTTTTAGGAGACTGAAACCGCTATTTTTTTAAACCAGGTCCCAAGGTGGATAAATCTGAAAACGACACCCTTGCGTTTTCGTGTGTACAGCCAATCCGTATATTTTGTGAAACGATGATGTCATGCGCATGCTCAAAGTCTTCTTCTCCGTGTATAGTGTATCTCTATGGCAGAATTACAGCGCCCCATACTGGTCTGGCATATATGTACTACACCGTTTTCAGTGGTTTCGTATGTACGCAGATATTTCTTGAGACGACGCCGAACGAGGAAAAAAAATGATCGGATAGAGAACGCACTGGCTTCGTGTGGACGGAGCCAGAGGCTCTGCTGAAAAAAGTTAGGTCACTTTACTAAAACCAAAGGGTCTTCCTGAGTGTTATTATATAGTTGCAACATAACGGATAAACCGAACAAACAGAGTGCACTGAATACTAAGCCTAAACCGGACGTGTGGATTAGTAAACCGAGATGCATGTTTCTTAGCACCACCCCCATTAAAATGGCATATTCAGAGAAAGGCTCTAAAAAACAATATAACGCACGTTATGATGAGGAAAACCTCCATTTCTTCCATTTCAGGGAGTAAAAACGGTAACAATGTTAAAATCTAGAGCGCAGAAGATAAAATTTGCACAAATTTAAGAAGAGGCCTGAAGCACTGCAGGTCTTCAGAAAGGCCTCAGATCTATGAGGGTCTTAAAGTGGGGAGGGGTGCATTTTAGTTCTCTGAATGAGAACAGCTGATTCACACCTGGGGAGGTTGAGAATTATTTGCATTTGAATGTTGTCTGATATTGTAAAGCACACACAGTACCACTAAAAGAATAACAACCTAAAATAAATAGGAATAAGAGGCTCTGATTATACTGCATAAATATTATTTAGTACAACAAAATTTCTCCACGCTCTTGAAAACTTTGTGTGCAGTTGAGCGCTGATTAGACTGCGTAAGAAATTAAAGAGAAGCATCACAATGTCAGCTCAGCACCCGAGCCCAAACTTCATTT
The DNA here is from genome assembly GCA_013621035.1 of Clarias magur. Classification (NCBI taxonomy): domain Eukaryota; kingdom Metazoa; phylum Chordata; class Actinopteri; order Siluriformes; family Clariidae; genus Clarias; species Clarias magur. The sequence continues at coordinate 193,804 of QNUK01000495.1, forward strand.
AAATTAACTGAACAAATATTGTAAACAATAAAAGCCCACAATTAATAAAGCATTTTTATTTAGACTATAATCCTGCATCTTTTTTGGTGTGCCAGTTGCCACTTTTTATTTAGAAGTTTTCAATACAAATCTTATAATGCCCACATCAAACATTCCCCATCTTAATATTTTAATTATTTATTTTACGTATTTAAACAATTAATTTTACTATTTTAACCATTAGTGTTTAATTTACTTCAAAATAACATTAAGAACAAGAACATTTAAAAAATATATATTACTGATTAAATGTGGGCTGCATTGAGCGGGGTACATGAGGTATGTACATAGGCGTTGCCTGAAGCTCAAATCTCGAAAACGCTGGGGAAATTTTTAAATAGATGCTATCTTTAATGACCGATGGAGATTTTGAGCTATACACACATGTATTCTCGCCTAAACAACTCCTAAAACTACACTTTGAAATATCACTTTTATTGTGTCAAACATTTTGCAGGCTGCCATTTGGAGAGGCCAGAGAATAAAGAATAAACCAGTTGTTGGGACAAAATAACCCAACCAGGTGTTTACAAAAACAACCTAGCATTTTTTAGTGTGTTCTGAAAGTCTATTTTTCCAGTTAAAGTTTAATGTCTTTTAATGTAACATTTAAAAAAAAATAATAACAATAAACAAATACAAACTGAGATGGGCTATATAACAGTTCATTCTTTATACAAATTAAATTGTTAGCTAGTGAACTTGATTGTCTATCTAAACAACATTAACCAATGTTTGTTTGTTTTTTAACTCATTGTTGTTACAGGTAATGTCAATTGCTCTGGTTCTGATTTTTCATGTTTGTTGTATAAAGTTCTCGAATATGGAAATTACCATCACTGGAGTATTTCTTCGATACAGCATATGACTTTTTTTTATGAGTTCAGCTCAAACTATGAAAACTGTGTCGAATTAAAATGTCACTGTGCACTACCTGGCTGTCATTTCATGAATGAAACGAAATGTGGCTGATTTATTTTGGCCCCTGTCATTTTGACACTGCGGTAATGGGCATTCTCATAGACTACCTACTGTATGCCCCCCCCCCCTCCTTCTGGAGGATATTTTTAAATAAACCCATTGGTGCATTGCAGGTTGCTTAATAGCTGATCATCTTTTTTGTTTTCCTTAGGGCCACAGTATTTGAGGGAAAGGTCACAGAATTAATTGGAGCCACATATGAAGTGTGTGTGCCAACGACATCTGATGAAGAACGGTGTGGAGTTAACAAAGATGTCCAGCTGTGTTATTGTATACATTGATCTTCATGGAAAAACCTAGCACCGCACCAGTACTCAAGGGTTTTTCTCTTTTTAATATTGCATGCAGTATTATGTTGACATGACAAAAACATCTTGCAGTTAGAAAACATAAAATCATAATTAGTACAGATATACATATACAATTTTAAAGAACATTAGGAAAGAAAAAAAATTAAGTTATATTAAGGACCATTTGTTATATTAGGACCATTAGTTATATGGTCCTTGAATTTTTTATTTTCTTTTTTAGTTCAATACATTTCTTTAGTACAGTGCATATGAGCCCGATTTGTTTGTCTTGACCGTACAGGACTTGCTTTTTATAGAGCTTTAAAAAACACTTTTCTGAAAAGTAGCTTGGCCATAAATAGCTGCCATTACCTGATGGTGGTGTTATTGGTTTGTTTTCCGGACTACAAAGGTGTTTTATGGTTCAAGTTATTTTCTGCTGCCTTTGATTTGAAATGTAAATAAAACAGAATCTCTTTGTGTGATTGTCATGATTTTGAAGCTAAATGAATGTTGGACTTTTTTTTTTTCAAATCAGGGAAATATAATTAATCAATGGAGTGTGTGGGAGAGATTGTTCCATTCAGTTTCACCATCTCAAATAACTTTAACAAACGCTGACAGTTTGGTTGAACCTGTTCAGTTAGAGCTCAGAATATTGCAGACATAGTGAGCGCGGATGCCTAAAACACCCAAGTCCATGAGTGTCTCTTAATCATCCAAGGCAAGCATTTTATTTAAACAGCCTGCAACACTACTCGGCCTGCAGTGTAACAGCTGCTCTTCCTAAGAGCAGAACCTTTAGGCACATGGTAACAACATCTTATAATGCACATCTAATTGGATCTGTGCTAGTTCATGCTAGTCCTTTCTCTTTCTTGGAAATTTCAGCCATTTGTGTAGATCCACCTTTGCCAAACTTAGGGTTGTGACCTAATGATGTTCTGCGTGGTAACAAGACTGGTACGGGTCTTCACTGAAATGCAACCATTGAAATACCAATGTCACATCAATAAGAAATGAGGGCCTTACTGATGATGTGTGACGCGTCACTTTGGGAACCTCACCTGTTCGATTCTGGAAGTGTGTCGAGACTTAATGTAAATATTACAGTTTCTGAGATACTGAATTTTGGTTCATTAGCTGTAAGCCATCAAAATTAAAAGAAACACTTGAAATATATCAGTGTATTTTTAATTGAAATACTCAATTTTTTCGATGATATCCTTATTTAGTGAGATGCACCTGAATATTGTTATAGAACATGATGCTTGTGCAAAGAGGTACATGTTAAAAATTCTGCCAGTGGGGTTTGAACTGTGTGTTTTTGTATTTGTGCATGTGATTTTTTTTTTTTTTTTTTTTTAATGCTAACCCTATCCCTTACACCATGGTAACAAGGAACACTGCTTGGTCTTTTTTTTTTTATTGACAGAGGGACCAGTTGAAGCTACAAGTAACATTAATTAAACCATTTAACACAATGGAAACTTTCGATGTTTCAAGGGTTTATCTCACTATCGCACTCACACTGTGGGCAGTGTGGCCGATGACAAAGTAAGAAAAAGTGACTGAAATTATTTTCCTAATTAAAATAGAATCGGTATCATCAATTAAAAGAACCAAAATTGTGTGTCCTCAGAGTGTTACACCGCCCACAACGGTGTGTGAGCGAGCAGTTCGAAAACATGCGGTCGGCTGGGGTCAGGTGGTTCGGAGGAAACATGCGATAGTCTTCAGCCACCCCAACAGAGTGGTAGTAGTAGCCTTTATGTCAAGTCAAGTAGGCTTTTATTGTCATTCCAACCATATACAGTTAGTACACAGTGAAACGAAACAACGTTCCTCCAGGACCAAGGTGCTACATACATGCAACAACATAAATTTACAACACACATTTTTACATTTTTAAGTTAATCTAAAAGAACTATCAAATTTCTATACAAAAAATACACAATAGACACAGTGCACGTGCACATGTGCAAACAAAGAGGTACATGACAGACACAACAATGTAACACATAACAGTACTTTTTTGATGAAGTATGAATTGAGGTAGTGGGAAGAGCAGCAGTAAACAGTTTACATTTTGACAAGAGTATTGACTGCAAATAGCAGTCAAATAAATATTGTGCAAAAAATTGCAAGGAGCAGCACAGGTAGGTAGGTATAAGCAGATTGAGATGGATGTATATCAGTATGATTGTGCATGTGTGTTTATCAGTTCAGTCCAGATGTTATTTAGTTCGTCTGAGTGATTTGTGTGTGTGTGTGTTTCAGTCCAGTCTCTTTGTGTTAAGGAGACGGATGGCTTGCGGGTAAAAACTGTTTCTCAGTCTGAATGTGAGTGCCCGAATGCTTCGGTACCTTTTTCCAGATGGCAGGAGGGTGAGGAGTGAGTGTGATGGATGTGTCCGGTCAGCCACAATGCTGGTGGCTTTGCGGATGCAGCGTGTGGTGTAAATGTCTTCGATAGAGGGGGGAGAGACCCCGATGATCTTCTCAGCTGTCCTCACTATCCGCTGTAGGGTCTTGCGGTCTGACATGGTACAATTCCCAAACCAGACAGTGATGCAGCTGCTCAGGATGCTCTCAATAGTTCCTCTATAGAAGGTGGTGGTTGTTGTCTTTACACCAGTCCGTTAGCCTCTGCACTTCCTCTCTGTATGCTGACTCGTCGTTCTTGCTGATGAGACCCACCACGGTCATGTCATCAGCGAACTTGATATGATTGGAGCTGTGTGTCGCTACACAATCATGAGTCAGCAGTGTGAACAGCAGGGGACTGAGCACGCAGCCATGGGGGGGGGCCCCAGTACTCAGTGTGGTGGTGCTGGAGGTGTAGCTCCCGATCCGCACTGCTTGAGGTCTTTCGGTCAGAAAGTCCAGGATCCAGTTACAGAGGGAGGTGTTCAGGCCCAACAAGCTCAGCTTCCCGATCAGGTGTTGGGGGATGATTGTGTTGAATGCTGAACTGAAGTCTATGTACAGCATGTAGAAGCGCCCTAATGACGGAGGAATTGGATACAACTAAATTACAGAGAAAATAGGGGGAAAATAAAAAGATTTGTCTCTTGCCTTGTTTGCTGGTGATCTCCGAGTTTCTGAGGAATGTGGGATTTCAATAGCAGACACAGAGTCGGAGGTTTTATTGCCATGTTTGAGAAAGAACATTTCTAAGGGTGGATTGTTTCATCGTAGCTAGCTGCATGCTACTGTATGAATAGTCTAAGAAAAGTGATAGACATTGCTGCATAGTAGTAGGCCAGGTAGCAAGTATTACTAAAAGACTGCCTGTTTGGGAGAAAAAAGTACTGCAGAAATATACTGCAGGATAATCAAAATTCACATTTAATTCCATTTTAATCCTGGCTTTAAAATACAGCTTTTTTAATACAAATATTTGAATATTTTACTATAGGAAAATAAATGTTATTCCTAAGTTTGAATGATATTCCTAAGTTTGTTGCAAAACAACACCTTTAAAAATTATTAAACTTACATTCACCTTGCATATAAATTTGATTTAAGAGACTTCCGGTTATCGCTCTAACCCGAGCTCCCGAACTTTTTAGTTTCTACATGGTCACTGACCAGCTTTAAGACTAATACCCGTGCAGTATTGCATTTATTATACACTAGACCACTCTTTAGTTTGAAGAAATATGTCTAGGAAAACAAAGAAGGAGGAACAGGAACGGGATGACTCGTTGGCTAATACCATCACAGCCATATTGGCCCCGATGTTTCAAGAGCATTGAGCAGTGGTTCTAGCTGAGATTAAAAGTTCATACATAAGGCTTGAAGCCAAGATGGACAGCTTTCAGACAACAATCACAGACCACCAGCAACGGATTTAAGAGCTAGAAACGTTTGCGAACTCTGCCGATTCGAGCTGGCAGGCTACCGTTATGGCCGCAGAGAATGCTAAGCTAAAGGCTAAGCTAATTGACCTCGAGGGCAGAAGCCGACGTAACAACATACTAGTGATAGGTATTCCTGAAAACATTGAAGGCCCCCAACCGACAGTGTTTTTTTCTCAAATGTTATTTGAAGTGCTTGGTGACAATGTTTTGACCTCGCCCCCTGAGCTAGACCGTGCTCATTGCACACGAGCCACTAAACCAGGGCCATCCGAGAAACCCAGACCTGTGGTGATGTGCTTTCACAATTTTTATTTTTGAGGACTATTGCCCCGAGATTATGGAGCAACGCGCTCAGTACCGGGATGTGATGAAGGAACTGTACAGCCTCGGCCTGAAACCCTCTCTGCGCTACCCGGCTAAGCTGTCCATCATAACAAAGGATGGCTCCAGAAAACACCTGTCCTCCCTGGGGGGACGCTAAAAACTTTATCGTTACCAATCACCGCCCGGTCGCCCCTGTAGATGGAAACTGAACACTGTCAATACTGCCACCACACAACATGTGCCTTGATTTATGACCAACTTGTGTAGCGGTCTTTTTCATTTTCATTTTAAAGTTATCTGCACTGGGTAAGATTATCGTTACCTTGTTTCTCCATAACATGACGACTGTTATGTGCTCTTTTAATCTGTACCTGGTTCCACGGCACTGTGAGTGGGTTTTTCTTTCCCTTTTTAAATTTTTTTTTTTATACCGTTATCTGTCGGGTTATTTGTTTATCTTCATGACAAATTTATCTAACATTTAATCCTTCGGGAGAGGGAACTTTTAGAAGTTAAGGAAGTTCTATCAGTGCTTATTAGCACCGTAGTGCATTAGTCACTGGATGTTTGTTGTTTATGGGAAGCTCAGGCCTGTTTATATTTGTGTGTGTGTGTGTGTACGTCTGTTTCTCTCTCTTTTTTTTTCTCCTTCTTTTTTTTTTTTTTCTTCTTCTTCAGACCCCCCCTCCCTTTCTCCCCAATCTTATCTCCTCCACTAAGCATATTAAGGTATGGCTGGTACGAATCGTCCAGTTAGGGTAATTTCATGGAATGTTATGGGGATGGGCAACGCCATGAAAAGAGGAAGGATTATGTCCCACTTACAGCACCTTAACGGAGACATATGTTTTATCCAAGAAACTCATCTTTGTAACAGAGATAATGCGGCTTAAGACTGGCTGGGTGGGACAGATCTTTCATTCCAAATTTAACAGTAAAGCTAGAGGTACTGCCATTTTACTTCATAAAGACCTACCCTTCACAGTAAACAAATGTACCTCTGATCTGGATGGGCGATATGTTATGGTTTTTGGGACACTTGAAAATACCCCCACTTTGCTGATCTGTGTTTATGGCCCTAATTGGGATAATGTATCATTTGTGAGTAAGCTATTCACATCTTTCCCAGACCTAGAAAACCATTTGATAATTATAGGAGGTGACTTCAATTTTGTTCAGGACCCACTATTAGATAGGTCATCTATTAAGCCAGTCCCCTTATCCAACTCAGCCAAGACCCTACACATTATGGCACACCGATATGGCCTTGTGGACCCGTGGAGGCACAGGTCCCCCACAGCCAAGGCCTTTTCTTTTTTTTTTGCATGCTCATCACACCTACTCTTGCATAGATTTTTTTCTCCTCGATTTAAGACTGCTTTCCAAAGTTATCACGGCAGACTACAACAACATTACAATATCAGACCACGCCCCAATCTCCCTCGACCTGAATTTATCTACATGGCTGAGCCCCTTGAAGTCATGGAGATTTAATTCGGTCCTCCTGGCAGAGGATAATTACAAGCAGTTTCTGTACTCCCAAATTGTGTTATTTTTTTAACTGAATGATCAGCCCGAGGTGAGCAGGGGAACTCTTTGGGAGGCATCGAAAGCATTTATTAGAGGTCAGGTCATTTATTTTATTTCACACATGAGGAAAACTGAAACCTCATACATTGATAAACTTCTCAAGGACCTCAAGGTGGTGGACGACCGCTATGCCGTCGGTTCAGACCCCTCTCTTTACAGAGAGCATCTAAGATTGCAGACAGAGTTCAACCTTGCTTCTACAAATAAAGTTAAAGCCTTACTGCTTAAATCCAGACAGCGCTTTTTTGAGTCCGGCGATAAAGCTGGGAGGCTTCTAAGCACATCAAGCTAGAGCTGAAGCATCTTCAAAAATCATTCCGGCTATTAAATCTACACAAGGAAAGATTCTCACAGATCCGACCGAAATCAATGGGACCTTTGCTGATTTCTACTCTAATCTTTACACTTCTGACCGCCCTCCACCTCCTGATGACGTGTTGGATGCCATCACTTTCCCACAGATTGAAACCGACGTGGTGGAAGGTCTGGGCGGGCCTATCACTATAGCGGAGGTTCAAGAGGCCATTATATCGTTACAGAGTGGCAAGTCTCCTGGTCCTGATGGTTTTACAACTGAATACCATAAGTCCTTTTCTAACCTTTTCGCTCCTAATTTAAGGGACATGTATAATAAAGCCTTTGCTCTCCAGCGTCTTCCAAACACCTTGTCGGAGGCCACTACTTCTCTTTTTCTTTTTTAAGAATAAGACCCCCTGCTTTGTAACAGCTACAGGCCAATATCGCTTCTAAATGTGGATTTTAAAATTCTTTCCAAAATCTTGGCTGTTCGTTTACAACAGGTTTTCCCAGCCATCATAATACTCAATCAGACTGGCTTCATGCCAGGTTGTCAATCTTGGCATAATAGCAGACGACTTTTCAACATCATTCATATGTCTGGTAATTCACCGCCTGAGGTGGTTGTATCTCTGGACGCGGAAAAGGCCTTTGATAGGGTCGAATGGCCCTTTCTCTATGAAGTGATGAACAGGTTTGGGTTGGGCAACGACTTTGCACTGAGGCCGTTGGTGAAGAGTACAGGAGCCTGACCCAATGTACAAACAAACTACACTATCTCACCCTCATTTTCCTTACAGAGAGGCACCAGACAGGGTTGCCCATTGTCTCCACTGTTATTTATCCTCGTGATAGAACCTCTTGCCATCTGGCTACGTTCAGAGGCTAGCTTCAGTGGCATAGTACACCGTGACAATCCATAAAGTTTCCTTATACGCAGACGACTTGCTTTTATATGTCTCTGACCCAATCCACTCCTTTCCTGCAATATTCAATATATTGGACCTATATGGGGCAGCCTCCGGCTGTAAGCTTAATTATCAAAAGAGCGAGATTATGCCTATCAATGCATCGGCCAAAGACCTTCCACACTCGGTGGCACCATTCAAATGGGCAGTTGGCGGCTTCCGTTACCTTGCCATTTCTGTCTCCACATCCCAGTCAGATCTGTTTCGTGATAACCTTTTGCCGCTAGTTTCGAAGACAGAGAGGGACTTCGACCGCTGGAAGGTTCTGCCACTTTCACTGCTAGGCCATGTAAATTTAATTAAAATGGTGGTTCTCCCAATGTTCCTTTACCTGTTTCAACATATCCCCATTCTATTAGCCAAATCATTTTTCGACAGACTAGATAAAATGATCTTCAAGTTCTCGTGGGACCGAAAACCGGCTAGGATTCGCAAGTCAATCTTGCAGTCTCCTAAGAAGAGCGGAGGCCTTACCCTTCCTAACTTTAGACATTACTACTGGTCAGCTAACACCCAAAAACTTCTGTGGTGGCTGGAGGAGCAAGATCCTCTGCCTATGTGGGTATGTATGGAAAGAGACTCTTCCCCATTTTCTCTCTCCTCCGCACTGTGTTCACAGCTGCCAATCCCAGGTCCATGCCTAAGTAACAGCCCAGTGGTCTCTGTATCTCTGACGATCTGGAATCAGATTAGGAAAAACTTTGGTCTCTCTTGTCCCTCTATTCTAGCTCCAATCTACAGGAACTGCCGTTTTGAACCCTCCAAATCCGATTCAGCATTCAAGATCTGGCAGGCCCATGGTATTTCCAAGATAAGTAACCTGTACACTGAAGGTATTTTCTCATCTTTCGCACAACTCTCATCTACATATAACCTTCCAAATCACCATCTGTTCCGTTTCTTCCAGATCAGAGACTATGTAAAGAAGCAGTTTCCCCACTTCCCAAACCGCCTCCTGAAAATTTAACAGAAAGTCTGCTGTCAGTGGGCGCGGTCACCAAAAGATCCATCTCCATTTTGTGTGGGCATATGTGGTCAGCCTCCTCACAACCCCCTACTGCAGTTAGAGCTGCATGGGAAGACAGTCGCAACATTAAAATTGAAGATTGCCAATGGGAGACAGGACTCTCTTTAGTTCACTTGTCTTCCATATGTGCCCGGCACAGCTTGATCCAGTGCAAGGTCCTCTATAAGATCCACTATACAAATGCGAGGTTGGCTAGAATCTTTCCTTCTGTCAACGAGGCGTGTAACAGATGCAGCTTAACTTCAGCAAACCACATCCACATGTTTTGGTCATGCCCCGAATTAACGTCATTTTGGACACACGTTTTTGACACACTAAGCAGGGCCTACGGACACACTATTACCCCTAACCCATTATCAGCAATATTTGGTATCTCCTTCAACACAGACCTGCCCAGAGTAGCGAAACAGGCATTGGCATTTACCACCCTTCTAGCTCGAAAATTAATTTTGCTCAGCTGGAAGCTCGCACATCTTCCATCACATAAACATTGGGTCAAGGAGGTTCTCTAAAACCTAGAACTCGAGAAGCTTAGATTCTCTCTCAGGAGCTCCACAGGGAAGTTCCATAAGACATGGGATCCCTTTCTGGATATTACTACCTCACCTGATGGTTCCCAAGACCTAGAGGACAGTTAGGGAGAGGGGTTTCCCCCCTTTTTTCTTTTTCCTATTTTTTTTCCTTTTTGAATGTTTTATTATTCTGCCCCCCCCCCTTTTTTTATTTACTTACTTTTTACTTTATTTTGTATATGTATGTGCATTTGTATGCAGACGTATGTGCGTGTATGTATGTATGCGTTTACAAACATCACGTACTAGTTATCATTTATCTCATCCACTTCATTCTGCATCCCCTGTGTATGTATACAGTAGGAGCCACACGAAATAGCTGCGGCCATGTGAACGCCGTGCGGATCCCGTGCGGCTTCCCTTTGGACCCCGTGGTCCCTCCTCCTTCTCCTGCCAGGGAGGTGTGTCAAGATTTCGCAGTAAACACGCCCATTCAAGCTCTATTTATTCATAAACCTGGTGCCACCACTAGATGGTGCTTTGTTCTCAAGAACACATTGAAACTCAGCGCAGCTAAATTGTTGGCTTGTGTTAATCACAAATATGAACACGAAGTGCTTCGGCTTTTTTACAAAAATAATAATCACGTTTTTTTGCTGTTTGTGTCCAGCATTTAAAAATTTTCATCCATTATTTGACTACGGCTGAAAATCATAGCTGGAATGTGATTGTGAATTTATGACCCCGCGGCTCATACTTTCACAGACATACTCCCCCAGAAAGTCATCGTCTCTTGCAATAATGCAGATCAAACATACTACACCTGTCCATAAATTAAAATGAATATTTAAGCATATATGCAAAATGTATTTCACTTAAACATTACAGATTAAAACAAGGAAAGTGGACGTGCTGATCAAAAGGCTGATAAACGCGTGCGATTTATCGATACAAATCCCAGAAAGTCATCGCATCTCACAATAATGCAGATAAAACATAATGTCCATAAACAAAAAGGAATATTTAAGCATATACGCGAAATAAATTTCACTTATTATTTCACAATATTACAGAGTAAAACAAGGAAACAAGCCGTGCAGAGCTGAAATATATTTAGCGTATATGTCTAAATATTCTTTTTTATTTATGGACAGGTGTATTACTAAGTGAAGACCTGTGTTCAGTTGTTCCCCGCACGGTGTATCTGCACGGAGAGTTTGTGTGTGCTTGTGCGCGTGTGATAGTGTTAACTACCTGATTCGTGAACATATCTTCGTTAAAACGTAAAAATGTGTCGACATTGAGCACCATCAAAAGACATGAATGAACAAAGAAACCAATTTTTTTAGTAAATGTTCTTATATGCACACAAAGTGCTTCGGTCTTTTTATAATAATAAACAATGTTTTTTGTTGCTGTTTGTGTCCAGGGTTTCATCCATTATTTGACCACGGTTAGAAATAATAGCTGGAATTTGATTGTGAATTTATGACTGAAATAAAGCTGTTCATCGGCGTGCGTGAACCCCGATTTGTGCGTGAACTTTCACTTTACAAAAAGGCAGCGTTTTCATCAAAAGGCTGATAAATGCGTGCGATTTATAGATAAAAATCCCAGAAAGTCATCGCGTCTCGCAATAATGCCGATCAACCATAATACATATGTCCATAAATTAAAAGGAACATTTAAGCATATACGCGAAATACATTTTACATATTAAAACAAGGAAAGAATACGTGCGGAGCTTCAGTACACTGTGATGGCGAAATACATTTTAGGCAGAGACATCTGCTCGGGCTTGTTAATTCGTTTTAAACCCCATCCAATTTCCCCATCAGCAAAACCGGTTTGATAACTTCACACCTATTGTGAATGAAAGGTGAGAAGAGGGATTACAGTAACTGGGGGTCTGCATGTGTTCACCTCGGAGCGCGTTGTCACATTGTCAGTGATCAGACTAAAACAAAATCATGTTTATACTTCATGTAGAGTCTGAGAATGTATTTACCTTAAGCTTTGTTGTATTGTTTTTAATCACTCTATACACAACCTATGATTTCACCCATGCTATTTTATGAATGGAATATTTTTTATGTTCCACTCTAAAAACTGCTGGGTTAAATGTTTAAGTGCTGGGTTATTTTATCTATTTATTATTATTTAGTAGATTGCCTGTTAGAAATACCCCAAATTAAATTAATCCGCTGTTTTAACTACTGCAGAGATAGTTAATCAGCGGTAGTTTTCACTACTACTACTAATGATGATACTTATTTGACTGCGCTTTCTCCATTCAGTATTATCATTGCAGGAGAGAAGAAAATGAAGAATAAATACATATCAGTATTTAAATACGTTTATGAGCTCTGTCGCTTGCTATCAATGGCATAAGAGACATTTTCGGCTTCAGTTTAAATTTTCACAGCCGACCGCGAGCGTGGCAGCGCGCGAGATCCCTTTTCTCGAAACGTGCGTTCTTAATGGCCAGATCTGTAAGGTGAGAAACCTCAATGGAGAATGTACAGACTCCCCCCAGTACTGACTGTTACTGCTAAATGCTGTGTTTGAAGTTTTGTTCGATCTGCGGAAATGTGTTTGTGTTAAAGCCAGCTCAGGCAAACCTGACGAATGCAGGAGCACACACACACACACACACACACACACACACACACACACACACCTGTGACTTTGAGACGTTTACAGTAAATTTGCCGTAGACAGTGTTTATTTTGATGAACATTACGAAACTGCCATGTCCCATAAAACAGTGTATCTTTAATAAGCAATATTTACAATAGAACAAACCAGGAAATAAGTGTTTGATGCATTGCAGTACTCTGTATTAACAAATGCCCTTATAAACTTGACCCTGAACAGCCACTGGCTGGCTTTAGCAACAATTGGTGATTTGTTTCCATTTATTTCTTTTTTGTATATATATTTTCAAATGTTATAATAGAAAATGTATATGTATAATTTGTTGTGTCATCTGTTTACAGCGTTGGCTTAATTTGTGATTGAGACAAATAGGTTTAATTGAAATAATTTTTATTAGTAGTATAAGCCAGGCTTTAGCAACCTTGGCCAAATCACAATATACTTTAAGCTCTCTTACGCGCGCATGAACTCGAGCTCTCTCTCTCTCTCTCTCGCACACACACACATACACGCACACACAAATAGCACCTGAAATGATCATTGATGATGATGTTTGAGTCCCATGGGTTTAATTTACATAACAAAAATTATTATTAATAGTAGTGGTAGTAGTAGTAATCCAAGACAATATAAGCTCTCTCTCTCAAACACACACAGCACATCAAATTGCGTAAAACCAAATGAACCTAGGGCAAAAATATAAGCAGTAAAAGATTAAGTAGTATACTGTAGTTCATCCCTGTCCTGCGATAACAGGCGCTAAATCTCTGGAACTTTTTAGTTGTTTTAGTTTGGTTCTCAAGTGTGAATGTTTATGGGGATTTAATCTGTCTCTGCTGCCGCATTTATTCACAGTTGTGATAAGTGATTAATGCCCCATCAGATCTTTGCAGGGGGAACGTTATGCAGGAATAAATGACAAAAGAAATACTGATCTGTTGTAACGATGCGAGATGCAGATCTGCGCATAAACTGTTCAGAACGGGCAGATCCGCAGGCTGCTACCACAGCACAAAAAATACATAACTCTCTCTTATAGATCCTCAGTAAGCGCAGAGAGGATCAAAAGTTTTATTTTTGATTCCAGAGCGGAGGAATTTTGTTAATTTTGTGTTATCAGTTTTCTTTTGTTTACTTTCAAGTTTCCTAATTAATAATCCCACGCCATATCCAAACAGAAAGGTCTACCCGTGCATATCATAAGCACTCTCACACACTCTTATTTCGTTAAACCTCTCTCAAGCCCTGAGTAAAAGCTCTTCTCATTAAAAACATCTCGTGGTGCGGCTCTCCATACAGCGCCACGTAACATCCGTATGGGCAGATATTTGTTCCAGATATTATGCGCCATTAATCAATTTGTTATGCCAATTTTTGACTATCAACGAAAAAAAAACAATCAAAAATACAACGAAAACATACTCAAGCAGAAGTTGCATTTTGAGCTTTACTTTGCAGCAAAATATTATCTATCGGTGTATTAAACGGAACTAGATAAATACACCGCAATGCAAAATACATAGCTTGCATTTATATTCTGTATCTACAGCTATCGACATAGATAAATTACACATTACCGTGTCTTTAAGAATTATTAAGGATGTCTTGGAAAATATTGCAATAACTAATTTTATTTACTAAGAAATTAGTAAATAGTTTTATTAGATTTTTTTTTTACCATATCATCTATTTATGAAACTATGTTGACAATGCCTGTACAGTATATAGACATGCTGTGTAAGCAGTCCATGCTCCACCTGGCGAGATTATGCAGCATTGCAACGATCTTATTGGAAAGTGCATGGGGGCATTTATGGGGCAGGGCATCGTTAACTGCGTCAAAGCGGGGGATCACATTCCGTGCACGGACTTGTCATGGTTCGCTATGGGACCCGCCATGTTCCAGGCGACTATTTCGTGTGGCTCCTACTGTATGTATATATGTGTACTGTATGTATGTGTGTATATGTATATAGGTGTATATGCTTAGTGCTTACTGGATGCGTACATTTTGATGTTGTAACTACTATGGGGAATGGCCTGTGATGGGCTGGGTGGGGGGAGTTGCACCTTTGTTTACACATGTTTTTATATTTGAATATGCCTTTTGTTGGATCTATGCTGTATGTCTGAGAATTTTCAAAACAATAAAGAGAGTTGGAATATAAATTTGATTTAAGATGGTAAAAAAAACTTTAAAAAATAGTACTGCTGACCATCAGTAAGTTTTACAACATAATATAAAAAGAGGGGTACTAGCTTCTCACCAAAAACTATGTTTGCGAAACCCAATACATTTTTCATGACATTAGAATCACTGGTACCATCCAAAACCTGAATTCCTATAAAAATACTTTTTTTTACATTTACATTGTAATAAATTTATTTTATATCTTTGGAATAAATGCTTTTAAATTGTATTACTTGATTGAATTAAATGGAGAAGTCATACAAAGTCAAACATATATCTAATTAATCCTGAAACAGAAAAAATAACTCAATTAATTGTCTAGATTTTCGCTTACAAGTTTACATATACAGTGGAACCTCGGATTGCGAGTAACATGGTTTACGAGTGTTCCGCAAACCGAGCAAAGATTTTTAATACATTTTTATTTGGAAACCGAGCAAGTATTAGTTTATGAGCGCCGAGTATCATGTATCACACATGCAACTCTTATTTTGACACAGAACATCAGTCTCTCACCTTCATGAAAATGAAAGAATGCTATGCCAGTATTTAGTTGTAATGATATTTGTAATGATTTCTTTAAAATTTTTGTGTGTTTTAGGTGGCAAAAAAACGGGGTTGACCTACATTCCTCCACAGTGGGAATATTGAGGACATTGCATGATGGATTATATCTACTTTTGCATGGATGTTGCTGTTCCTGTAAGAACTGTACACTGCTGTGTAAACAACAAGCCCTGCATCACAAGTGACATCAAAGCTCTCCTGAATAATAAAAAAGAGAACTTTTCAAGATGGTGATCAGCAGGAGATCAAGCATGTGCAGAAGGAACTCAAGGTTCAGCTCAGGAGGAGGAGGCAAAAGATAAGTACAAGAGGAAGCTGGCGCAGAAACTGCAGAACAACAGTATGAAGGAGGTGTGGAATGGAATGAAGACAATCACTGGGTGCTGTTCAAAACGGTGTGAAACCATTGAGGGAGAAGTAGGGAGAGCAAACCAGTTTAACAACTTTTTCAATAGGTTTGACCACTACAACTCATTCACACCTCAGAGCACTGTACCTCCAACCCCCTCCTGTGTGCACCCCCTTCTCTTCTAATACCAATTAATTTGAAACTCAGAACACTGCAAACACCACTGCTCCTCCTTCTAACTCCATCATCTCCAGCTTAGAACATAGAAAAGAGGAAACTGTCACTCCACCTGAAATTACAACAACCCAGGTGTGTAGAGAGCTGAGGAGATTTCGCCCCAGTAAAGCAGCCGGCCCAGATGTAGTATCACCTCGACTACTGAAGGCCTGCGCGTTGGAGCTGGGCTCTTCAGCACATCTTCAACCTAAGCCTGGAACTGAAGGTCCCTCGGCTGTGGAAAACATCCTGCATCATCCCAGTACCAAAGAAACCACGCCCTGGGGAAATGAATGATCACAGACCAGTTGCCCATACACCACATATTATGAAGACAATGGCATGGACACTGATGCATCACCTGAGGCTACAAGGTCAGTCATGCTCTTGACCCCCTACAGTTTGCATACCAGCCGAAGGTGGGCGTAGAGGATGCCATCACCTACATGCTCCACAGATCTCTGTCTCACCTGGATCGGGGCAGTGGTGCTGTGAGGATTACATTCCTGGATTTCTCCATTGCCTTTAATGCCATCCAGCCGCTGCTCCTCAGAGAAAAACTGACAGAGATGGGAGTGAGCTCACAGCTGGTGGCCTGGATCACAGATTACTTGACAGGCAGGCCTCAGTATGCCTTTCAACATCTGCAAAAAAGTGATGATGTTTTACCAGACGATGGTGGCGAGTGCTCTCTTCTATGCAGTAGTGTGCTGGGGAGCCAGCATCAAGAAGAAGAAGGACGTCACATCTGGAAAAGCTGGCGTGGAAGACAGTGGTGTCTCAGTGGTGGATACAGAGCTGGAAAGCCTAACATCTGTGGTAGAGCGCCAAGCACTGAACAGGCTCCTGTCAATTCTGGACAATCCATCACATCCACTGCACAACACAATCACCAGACAGAGGAGTAGCTTCAGCAACAGGCTGCTGTCACTGTTCTGCTCCACTGACAGCTTGAATGATTTTATAAGGAAGGTTCCAATACCACTTTATGTAAAACTTGGTAAGAGTACAAGTACTTCCATTTAGATAAATGGCAATACTACACCTGGAACAATCAGTTTGAAGTCCTTAAAACCACATATTCACAGATTTCATGTTAACAAACTAGTTTTGGTAAGTCAGTTAGGACATCCACTTTTAAGCATGACGCAATTAAAAGTTTCCAATCGTTATTTATGGATATATTACTTATAATTTACTGTACCTCAATTCCAATGGGTAAAGCGTTTATCTATACATACTCTTAGTTGACTTAGTGGGCTTTAAACAGCTTGGAAATTTTCAGAAATTGATGCCATGGCTTTAGCAGCTTTTGACAAGTTAACTGACAAAATTTGAGTTACTTGGGGGTAAAACCTTTGGGTGTATTTTAAACCATGACTTCAATTTAAGTGCCTCCTTGTTCGACATCATGGGAAAATCTAAAGAAGTCTATCAAGTCTGATCAAGTCAAATAGCTGAGCAAGGAGACACAAAAAAAGTACTAGTCAGTCCCCAAAAAAACTGAAAGAGACCCTCAGAAAAGACACTGGAGAAAACAGTACAAAACTTTCTATACCCACAGTAAAATGAGGCCACTTTTGACGTAACCTGAAAGGCTGCTCAGCAAGGAAGAAGCCACTGCTCAAAAAAAAGCCAGACTAAGGTTCGCAGGTGTGCTAGGGAAAAATATCTTAGAAGAAGAGAAATGTTCTTTGGACAGTTACACTTTTCTTTTATGACCCTCAGTGTCTGGAGGACAAAGGAGGAGGGTTATAAGCCAAAGAATACTATCCTTACCGTGAAGCACAGGATTGACTGTCACAATTCACAAAATAGATGGCATCACGAGAAAGAAAGATTATGTAGATAAAATGAAGCAAGATATTAAGATATCAGCCAGGAATTTAAAGCTTGATCTCAAATCGGTCTTCCAATGGACACTGCCCTCAAGCATAATTCCAAAGTTGTGGCAAAAGGTGAGTTTGAAGGTTTTTGGCTTACAAGGTCTTGTAAACTTCTGGCTGAAGTGGTTCCTGACAAACTTAATGGTTCCTGACAAAAGTTGACATTCCAGAGCACAATGCTAACAGAAATTTTCAGAATGTGCACATCTGAACAAATCATCAGGGGTGTGTGTGTGAGGAAGTCATCCTAAACAGCAGCCTCCTTCCTCCTTTTCTCCTCTCTCTGGTCTCAATCACTACTCCCACAATTCATTTAAAGGTAAATTGCAGGATAATATGTTTAATTTTTACTTCTTATTTTGTATAAATTATTTTTATATGAAAATGTTTGGGTTGTGGAACAAATTGTCTAAGTTTCTATTATTTCTTATGGAAGAAATTAGCTTTGATATACAAGCATGCTTCCGGAACAAATTATGCTTACCATACAAGGTTCCACATCCATTGTGTTTCAAAAGACAGATGTGTTTGACAGATCCATTGTGTTTTTGACAGATGATTTGCTTAAAAGTTAAAAATAATTAAACTGTAAAATAATAAGTGAGAGTGAGTTTGAGCTTTTAATGGGCAAATGCAATGGATGACGGGTACTGCTCTAAAGCAAATGCAATGGGTGGCCTAAATTTATAACATAACATAAAACAAAAACATGCAAAATGGAATGCAGCACAATAATCATTTAACCTCAATTATCATGTTTGCATGATTGTGGCTAACAATAAAATTTAAATTATTGCACACCCCTAAGTGAACACAAACAGACAAGGACAGTTTTCTTAATGGCATTTAGGTCCATGTAAATGACATGTCTAAAAAACATTTAATTTGTCTGTGCATTTAAAATGAATAAGTGAATTGGACTTTTAACTGAATTGTCAACATGATCCATACATAAAATGCAGTCATCACAAAAGAATATTAAAATCCAATCAATGTGTACATTATTTAGTCTAATGTGTAAATTTACACATATTCAAGAGCAAGACATTTTCTACAGACTGATATGATTAATTTCTGCATAATTTTCTTTGTGTCCAGCTTGATAGATGAGGCTCACTGTGCACAGAGAATGAGGTAACACCTGGTTAAGGCACATATTCCTGTATGACTGTACATTACCATTCATGGTACAACTTTTTTTTTTCTTTTAACCCCCTCAGTAGATTTCAGGGAAATGACATATCTGCCTCAAATGTTTAGTTATGACCATCAGTAGAATTGTAAATATGCTGAGGTTGCACCAGTTTTCCATTTATGTATCCTATCTGTGATGGTGGTACGGCAGAGAGGGCAGGTCTTTTCTTGATTAAGCCACAGCACAATGCACTCCTCACAGAAGATGTGCTGTCAAAAAACAATATGGTACTTATAATCACAATATAATCACAATGTGTTTTGTTTTTCTTACCCCAGAACAATTTTCCAGAAATTACAACTACTGTACATCATTAAATTGCTTCCTAAATTAGTTCCTGTACATAATCATAAATCTCCCTGACAAAACCCATATTCCAAACCAGTCATGGTAACAAGAAAAAAAAAATCTGCTAACACTTCCAAGCTGCCACTGACAGATTGAAAAATGTTTAGCAGAGTAAGTTTGAGTAAGCCTTTGATCTGCCTTTTTCTCCACACTCTGAGAGCGAATTAATCTCAAAACCCACTCATTACACATGCTTACATCAGGCTCAAAACACCACAATCGCAATTAGTCGAATGGGGCATTTGAGGACGTAAAACAATATATATATATATATATATATATATATATATATATATATAATCCTACTGGTAAACCTTTTACACATTTTCATTCAATGTGGTAGGAGTAAATTATTTGCCTATTTAGTGTAACATTTGTTTGAATTATAATTAGAAATAATAAATTTTACATGTTGTTCAATACAATGTTAAACTCTTGTATTTGAAGTTATTTTGTATTGTTTACATGCTCTGCTTGGCTTTTGAATGAAAAAACTAATGTTATAAAGTGTTTTGTAAAGGTTTAAAATTGTAATAAAACTGGTGAAAATGTAATATTGAATTGGAATAGGAATATTTTCAGTCCTAAATTAACTTTGAGCGCGGCTCCTAGGAGTGCTTAGTAAATACGGGCCCTGATCTTGCTCCATCGGATATTCACCTGTTTCGTCCTGAAAGCAGCCCGCACCATAAGAGAGAAGAAACTTGGCCATTCAGTACATTTGAGGTAGTCAACAGTTTTACTTGCTTCATTTTAATTTTTACTGAAGCAATCTCTGATCTAATGTTGGGATCTACCTGTCTTACTCAGATATGCTCTTATGTGGTAAATAGCTTTGGACTCTATGACCTTTGACCTTAACTCTATTGCTCCCAACTGCAAGCATTGTCCTCTGAAAATGAAGCCTTTTTTAATTTTTTTTTTTAATCCACCTCTGGCAGTGGTTTATTTGTTCACAGGCAGTGTTATGATCAAGGATTGATTTATTAGAAATGAAAAAGTCTGTTGGCTAACTCAAATGTACTGAATGCCCAGGTTCTTCTCTCTGATGTATGGGCACACTCCAGGACAGACATGCCAAAACAGTTAGTTCCAGACTTACAAACAAGATCCATTTTGGGAGCATGTTCGTAAGTAGGATTCATTTGCAAGTTTAACAAAGTGAGTCTTGCATACCTTGACACAAATGTACAATGTAAAGGATAAAAAAACAAAAACAAAACACAGATGTGGTGTTTTGTTTCCACATTATACTCTCGTGAGAGGTCAGCTGATCTTGTTTAAAGAGGAAGTTGACGGAGGGAGCATAAAGCTACACACTACACTACTGCACACTTGAACGGACGCCCTTTTGTCTCAGAGCTGTTTGGACTGTCAACTCGTTGAGGATTTTCCATAATTAGAATTATTCTCCATCAGGACAGCATTACAGGACAGACATTTTCTAGCATTGTGTTCCCAGATTGATTAGACAGAGGCTGACCCTGCGAGGACCCAGAGGCATCCAGAGAAGGACCAGCTCCAGCTGGATTCTTCTTCATGTTGGTTTGGATGTACACATGCTGCTCCTGAGCTCCCAGTGATCCAGACCCCCATCTGCCCTCTGCACCTGCTGACTCATCCCTGTGCTGAACTGGACTTTGTGTTAATTTAAATTGACTTCTGTTATATCGAACTTTCATCTGCATAACACACATGATGTTATACAATTTCTGTTATCTGTTATCACCCAGATGAGGATGGGTTCCCTGTTGAGTCTGGTTCCTCTCAAGGTTTCTTCCTATTGCCATCTCAGGGAGTTTTTCCTTGCCACTGTCGCCGTCACCCTTGGCTTGCTCATCAGGGACAATCTCATTATCTAGTCACATTTTTCTTACACATATATACATTTCCATAAATCTTCTTTTCATTTTCTTTTCATTTCTGTGAAGCTGCTTTGAGACAATGACCATTGTTAAAAGCGCTATAGAAATAAAATTGAATTGAATTGAATTCATTGAAAGGCCAACTCACAGAATCCTGAACTTAAATCCTTTGAAAATCTTAATATTCTTCAAAGGTATTTTGACTCTCTCACCATCAGTACAAGATCTTAGCCAAAGTATATGCCAATTTGCACAGAAATAAATGCTGTGATACTGCATAAGATTGTTGAATGTAGCAGTCCTTACTAAAAAGAATGTATCCACTTCAGTCCTATCTTATCCATTGGCTACCAGTCAATTGGCTATCAGTGAAATTTCACATTGATTTTAGAAAACTACTGTTCGGCTATAAAATACTGAATGGTCTCATGCCACAGAACCTGGGTGAATTGATGGTATGATCTGCCAAGGTTACTTTGATCAAGAGGTGCAAGCTATTTGTTCATACATCTTATAATGAAGTTTACACTCTCCTTAAGTCCTCCTGAAGGGTTATACAAAGAAAGAAATACATACAGAGGCCGTAATTAACACGCTGTCTTTCTGAGCAGAAGACTTTGATGGCTTAGTGTTTACGCTACTGATAATTCCATGCTAAAGAATATTTTATAAATAATATTTCTGTCACAACATTTTGATACATTTTTGTTTAAATATAAAGCTCTCCGTTCATGCTAGCACAATAGCATATTAAAATGCCAACACAAATTGTACAGATCTGGCCATTAAGAATGCACGTTTCGAGAAAAGAGATCTCGCGAGCTGCCGCAGCAGCGGGCGGGAAGCTGTGAGAATGACGTTCATTAACTGTAGGGACAGTTGTGTTTCAGTCAGAGGTATTGTGTGTCTGCTGAAGTTGAAAATGTGTTAATCTATCTCCCATTGACAGCAAGCGAAAGAGCTCAAAAACGTGTCGAGCTCAAACTGTAAATAGTAACGTATTTATTCTTCATTTGCTTCTAACCTTCAATAGTGATTCTTCTTTGACTGCGCTTTCTCCATTCGGTATTATTATTATTATTAGTAGTAGTATTAGTTAGTAGTAGTAGTGCTGTGAATTTATTATTATAGGCAAAAAGACGAAGTACAACAAGGAATACACAAGTGTATGATAAGTTAGCCTAAAACAATATAGTTTTATTGTGTATATATGTAAATATATGCTACTCGCTGAATATAATGCAACAGCACGCAGAATCCCTGGGTTTTGACTGCGCTTTCTCCATTATTATTAATATTAGTAGTACACTGTAAAAAATGCTGGGTTTCTGTAAACATATCGTTGGGTTATTTATGTTGGGTCAGAATTATGGGTTATTTCAAGTACGTTAATCACACTGTTGGGTTGCTTATGAATACTCAAAGCGCTACATGATTAAACTCAATGCAAAAAAACAGAAAAAGAAATGTCTCAGTTTCCTCCCTAGACCTTTGGTCTGCATCACAATGAACTGAAGCTCAGCACGTCTTCTTTCCTTGTTTTAATCTGTAATATTTAAGTGAAATATATTCCGCGTATATGCCTAAATATAAATTTTATTTATGGACAGATGTATTATGTTTTATTTACAAGCACTGCAATTTTTGCTGGTTTCAAAACAACGTTTCCGGAGATTTGAGCTCCAGACAATCCCCAGGTGCTCTATACTCATGTATACAACCCCTCAAGCCGGACCTCGGAACGAACTTCTGAAAACTACCGCTGGCTAACTATCTCAGCAGTGATTAAAACAGCAGATTAATTTCATTTGGGGTATTTCTAACAAGCAATCTACTGTATTTACATTATGTGAAGTTGTGTATATTTTGCGACTTTTTAAAAAAACAAAATGGTTCTATCTACTAAATCAAATGGAATGTGTCAACTCAGCAAGAGTATTAATTTACCCACTGGTTGGATCAAATAAAATAACCCAGCAGTTTTTAGAACATAAAAATGTTCCATTTGTAAAATAGCATAAAGAAGTCATAGGTTGTGCGTAGACTGATTAAAAACAATACAACAAAGGTTATGGTGAAAAAATTCTCAGACTCTTCAACTGCAGGGATTAACAAACAGTGACAATGTAAATTTTAGAATCTGTTGAAGCTCAGTGGTCTGTGCACAACCTCTCGCGAGGGAGGCTTTCCCTGAATTTGCCGTTTTCACGGGGGCGGGGCTAAGAAACGCACATCTCGGTTTATTCATACAGATGTACCTGTTTTACAGTACATGGAAATTTACAGGGTTGTCGATTTACCCTGACAAAGAGCAATATAAGAACAGTGCCAGCTGGCACACCTAAAATAGATGCCAAATTATTTTTTATAGTCTAAATTTCTTTGACTAAACTTGTGCTACTGTTGTTTACCTACAATATTTGTTAATTTAAAATTTTTATTTAAATGAGGTTTGGGCTCTGGGATGTGGAGGCTATTTCCTACGTAGTCTAATCAGAGCTCTACCGCCTGCTCAGTTCATCTTCATAGTTGGATTTAATATTTTTTCGAGTGTAATTCATAAATTGTGTTCATAATAATGAAATGGGATGCCCTAAATCATGCTTTAAATTAATCTACAATTCATTTAAAATCAGCGTGTGTAAACCTGTTGGTCGCACTTTCACTTTACAAAAGGCAGCGTTTTTATCAAAAGGCTGATAAACACGTCTTTATCGATAGAAATGTAGACATACTCCCCAGAAATGCGACAAACACAAATATACAGGCTACTCGCTAGATAAACGCTGGCCTTTTCCAACACAACAGTGCGCTCCGATGTGAGCCAATTTATTCAATTCATAATATAACATTTTTGCTGTGTAGTTTTTTCTGTGCATAGGAATTGCATTTCAGTGAATGTTTCATGGTGCTCCAATCATCCACTGCTCAAGACTTTCAAAACAATCTACCAGGTTTGTTCATTCTCCAGAGAAAGCATATTACAACTGTCTATACAGTAAATAAAAAGAAAAGTATCAAAAGTATCAAATCCAACTATGAAGTCTGATTTAATTGCTATCATTAAACATTTTTTTAAATCTATTTTATGTTTTGCTGGGGAAATAAATTTTAGGCAGAGACGTCTCCTCTGTCTTGATAATTCATCTAAAAACCCCCCTACAGTATTTGCCAACAGTGCACCCAGTTTGATAAATTCACACTCATCATGAAAGAAAGGTGAGAAGAGATTCAGCAGAATCTTCTGACACAAATGCTTGCTCTGAAGGACTAAATTTCTCAATCACTGCTGAAGTAGTTAAATATGTTTATACTGTTATACTGCGCGCGTAATTTGACACAGACACACCCTGACACACGCACAGATGCTCTCTCGCCTTTTCACTCCCTCCCCGGCTTCACAAACACACAGAAACTCTGCTCTGTCGCGATTCTTTTCAAAGGTAAGGTGCTGTTTCATTTGTTTTGTTTTTGTTTGTTTTTTTACTTTACAGCAGGGATTCCGTTAGTATGCGCTCATGCCAGTCTCAGAGAGATTTCCTTTTTTCCTTAAAACGGTGTTTCCGTTGGTGTGTTTGTGTGTTTGTTGTGAAACTTAAAAAGCAAGGTGGGGAGAGGGAGGAGGAGTGTTACTATGTAAAACGAGACGAGGGCAGGAGCTAATTCCACACACACACACGGCGCCTGCGCACACCAACGGAAACACTTATCTGTCGGAATTTATTTGTACTTTTTTTTTTTTTTTTAAGGTAAAGTGCAGATTATTTTTTAAAATTTTCATTTTATAGATTGTATTAATTATTTTTATGTATTTATTTTTTGGGGCTGTGGAATGAATAATTTGAGTTTTCATTATTTCTTATGGGAAATGATGATTTGGTTTACGAGTGTTTTGGAACACTAGCCCACTTTCGGAACGAATTATGCTTGTAATCCAAGGTTTCACTGTATATGAAAAATAACGTGCCTACCAGTCCACTAACGTTATCTGTTCAAATTTAAAGATGCCCGCGCGTGTGCAAAAAAGATAAAGAATACAAAATTGGATAATTATTAATAAAGGTTTGCCTAAAACATTTGTTTCCAATGCTGAAGCAAACATGATTTTGTTTTTGTTTTACAATAGATCTTTTCAGGATGTGTGTATGCACTTTAAGTATAGAGTAAACAATAAACACTGCCTTTTGCAAAGTGAAAGTGAGTGCCATTAATCAAAAGGCTGATAAATGGGCCTTCGAGTGGCGCAGCGGTAAAGTGCTCGCCCTATCATGCTGTATGTGATGCTGTAACCTCTCACACCCGGAGGTCTAGAGAGAGCTGACTGGCCGAGCTCTCTCAGAGGGGAGGGATGAGAGGTACTTAGTGCTCCAACATTAATCATTGCTCTACAGCCAACCAGGGGCGTCTGTGAGCTCACGCAAGCAGAAGAAGCGTGTGTTACGTTGCTCCCAATGGTGCGTGAGCAAGCAGTTCGAAAAGATGCGGTCAGTGATGCGGTCAGAGGAAACACGTGTGTAGGGACTAGCAGGCCAACTCAAAGAGGGCCTCTGGAAGAGGAAGAGGCAGTTCACGACATCAGCAAATAAAGAGAGAAACGGTTACTTTTTCCCAACTCAGATGGTGCAGATCTGCACAAACAACTTCCTTGCACCAGAGAAAAGCATCTCACATCTCCACTCAAAATGGTGTAGAGCAGCACATGTGCCTTGAATAGGGAGGTTTCACAGCCCGCTGGCCCCAGGAATGCGTTTCCTCTGGGCCCCAGAACAGAGAACATACAAAGCTTTAGGGACACGCACTATGTTAATCAGTTAAAGTATGCCATTAGGTCAGATATAAAATTATATATATGTGTGTACATGTAGAATGTATGATGTCTTTGTGTTGTGTTCAACATGTTTACAATAAACTTAAGGAGTGTAATCAACGTGTACAGCCCTTGCTATAGATAAAGGTATGAATGGGTATGCAAGACATGGGCAAATGAAAGCTCTGTATATTCAATGAACGTTGATATGCATGAAATCTTAATCATATGAACCAGACTCATGTTAATACACTTTACCTAAATTACTAAAACTCCACTGAGATGGCCTCCCACGCAACAGAGCAACCCCCAGGTTAAATGTATGCACGAAAAAGAGGAACCATGCGAGGCATGCCTACGCCCCCAACCATCTCTGATTGGAACAAACGGCTGTGGGACAGACCTTCACCGTGAGATTGAGTTTTTTGAACGTCACGCCGTTTGAAGGAAGCAAGCGGACGCTTCTCTTGCTCTGCTCTCAACCAACGCTTGAACTTTAACTTCTGACCTGTGCCACGCAAAGAAACTTCGTGCAACGAAGAGGCCTGCAGAAGAAGTTTCAGAGCATCATCATCGGTAACCGGCCAACCAAAACGACGCCGAGGGACGTCACCTCAACCCATCACACCGACCAATCAGTAACGCCGTGATTCCCTTCGCTGAAGGCAAACCAACGAGAACAACGGTCACGTAACAAGTAAAACAAAGCTTCATACCTTGCTGAAAGTGGCGTGCGATTCATAACTAAACCGTAAGATTAAACCCAAGGCTCTGCTCTTGTGACTTTCTCAGTTCCAGTAAATCATACTAGAAAAACTCCATTAACTTTCACCCTCTAAACTGTGTGTGTGTGTGTGTGTGTGTGTGTGTGTGCGCACCTGCATAGGTGAAAAATGGGGACAAATATCAGACTACACACCAGTCGATTGGGGACCTCTGGACAATTGGGGACATACACACAGGTCCCCAATTGTTTTAGCATTCTAAATGTGTTCAGGATGCCACAAAAGTATACTGGTGTGAAAATTCCCCCCCCCCCAAAAAAAGTCCCCAATTATTGCCTAAGTAAGACTGTGTGCCGGGGGGAGGGGGGGGGGTCCACCTCCCTCAAAGTGTGTTTGCTCCACAGTGCCTCTAGTGGAAGTGCGCGGTAAATATATAGTCTGTGATACATCCTTCCCAATAGGGGCAGTGCGGAGCAAACAAAGTGTATCTATATCCGGTCAGGTGATTCAAACTGACCAAGCAGAATCTAATCCAGACCAGGAAGTGTTAACTGTTAATTTGTTGATGGTAAATAAAGATGATAATTCACTGATGATAATTCATTGATTAAAAGCCTTCATAAATTTTAGGGGAAAACAATTCCAGAATTGTTGGTTAATTTGTGTGAATGTTAGAACCAATCATAACACAGTAATTATGTTTATTAATCTACAATAAAGGTTATGTTAAATGTATCACGATTTCAACCCTATTCACCTGGCTGATGCTACACGCTAATACATGCTAATGCTACACACTGGTGCTACACACTGATTCTACACACTGATGCTACAGAAACAAACCAAATTTTCTTTCCAAAATGGGACGTTCGATTGTTTTATTTATGATTTTGTGATTAATGTTTAATGACGGTGCTCAACGTGGTAAAATGCGAGAGGACGTCAGGAACCTTTTGTCGCGGCGCGTGTGTCCCCTGGGGCCCTTACACACGGCGCGCCCCAGGAGCGCATGCGCACAACACGCTCACCGGGAGTAAACAGCCACAGGTAAGTGGAATCTAATATTTCTTCATGACAAAATTTTTTTTTTTAAATGCAGTCTGTTAGCGCTTAGTGATTTACCGATGTATGACGTTAGAATTAAAGCGGAATGGAGCCGGTTAACGTGCATGCGCGAGGCCGGCGCTCCGTGCTCCGGCTGCCGCGTGCTGCTTTATTTACACCGGGGAGCGTGTTTGGGAGGTGATCACCCCCCTTTACTCACTCGAGGAGTTAAAGGTTTTAATTCATCCTCAGTAAATGGCCTGAATAAAAGACAGCTTTCCCTGCTGTGTTTTTGTTATTTATAGGAATAATTCGGTTAGCAAGTTTTAAAAGTTTGTCCTGATGTGCATTTCCTCATTAATGTAGTGTTAATGAAGTGATGTGTTGTTTGTTAGCCACTTCTTTAGTGTTATGGTTGTGATAAGCAGTAGATGCCTGTGCCGTTTACACGTCAAGCCACTGGTAGTGTTTACACCAATCTAAACATAAAAATGTCCAGAATCAGGAAGAATAATTTAGGTATTTGCATGTTAATTATACATTAATACACTGCAGTTAAATAATTACGCAGCATGAAATTAACATTAAACCAATAAATGCAGAAGCTGGAGTGTGAGACTGCATGATATGACTGGACTGGTTTCTTGCAGACATCTGCAGACACCCAGGGTTCTGCTTAAAGGTGAAGCTCAACATCATATCAGAGCTGCAGTTGAGATGCCAGATGTCTAAGGATGTTCTATTGATGTTTGCAAAGGAATGTGTTTATTTAATCCTATTCTTTAAATTTTATTAATACAGATACACTCTGCCTAACCTATCACATATGTACTGCAAAACAAAAGTTATTTGATTTAAATGTTGTATAAACATTTTACAGTATGTACCATGCATATTAAAAAATTAATATTGTGAAAAGGTAAATTTTCTTTTTAAATTTAAAAAGTGAAACTCATATATACTAGATTTATCGTATGAACAGTGAAATATTTTAAGCCTTTTTTGGTTTTAATTTTTATGATTACGTCTTTAAGCTAATGAAAACCAAGAAAGCAATACAGGAGTTTACAATACAGAAATTATGAAAAAAATATGTTTATATATGCACTCAGTACTTGGCTCCTTATCATGAATTACTGCATCAATATGGTTGGCATGGAGGCGATCAGCCTGTGGCACTGCTGAGGCGTTAAGGAGACCAGTAGCCTTCAACTCATCTGTATTGTTGGGTCGGGTGTTTCTAATCTTGCTCTTGACAATACCTCATAGATCCTCTATAAGGTTTAGGTAAGGTGAGTTGGCTGATCATTCAAGCACAGTAATATCACGGTCAGCACACCAGTTAGTGGTAGTTTTGGCACTGTGGGGAGGTACCAAGTCCTGCTGGAAAGGGAAATCAGTATGTAATGCTTTAAAATCTCCTGGTAGACACTGTGTTGACTTTGACTTGATAAAACACAGTGGACCAATACCTTACATGGCTTCCCAAATCATCACTGACTATGGAAACTTTAGACATGGATTCTGTGCCTCACCTGCCTTTCTCCTGACTCTGGGATCTTGATTTCCAAATGAAATGTAAAATTTACTTTCATCTGAAAAGAGGACTTTGGACCACTGAGCACAGCTCCAGTTCTTTTTCTCCTTAGGCCAGGCAAGATGCTTCTAACGTTGCCTCTGGTTCAGGAGTGGCTTGATACTAGAAATGCAACAGTTGTTGCCCATATCCTGAAGACATCTTTATGTGGTGGTTCTTGATGCTCCAGCCTTGGCTGACTCCAGCCTCACTCAAATTCGCTCTCAGCTCTCCAAGGTTTTTGAATCAGTTTTGTTTGACAATTCTACTAAGGTACTGAACTAGACAGAGAGATACACTGTATTTATTCTCTCTGAATAGTAATTTACTCAAATGCTAAATTAAATATTATAATATATTAAAATACTGGATTTTTTATTCTAATGAGGTGTAAGCTCCAATCATCAAAACAAAAAAGGCTTGAAATATTTCACTTCACATGTAAAGAATCTGGAAGTTCTGCGAGTTTAATTTTTAAGTTAAATAAGGAAAGACAATTATATTTTTAACAATATTCTAAATTTCTTAGCAAATTTAGTATTTGTATTGAGTAAATTGGCAAAGTAAATGTGAGTATGCTTGTGGTGTAAAGGTATGCAAAGTTCACTGTTTGGGGTTTACCCCGTTTTAAAATCATGTTTGGTGTAGTGATGTGAAATAAAACACATGAAATTTTAACTTCTAAACATCAAAAGTTTCTAACTGTATCACTGAACTCATAGATAGATAGATAGATATGTTAATATGTTAAAATGTTATATGTTAAAAGATAGAAGGAAATGTTAAATTGCACTTAAAGTCACATTACATTCCTTTCTTACTATATGATCTAGTTGCATTATGTTGTGTAAAAAACATTGTTACACTACTTTCTATAGACACTTGTTACTTTTTTTCCCTTTAAATACACTGCTGTAAAAAAAAAGAAAGAAAAAAGGTTTTTATATTTCTTTTGGATATTTGTCACACCCAAGTAAATACAAAATGCTTAAAAAAAAGTTTTTAAAAAAGGGATTTGATTCATAAAAAAATTTTTTAAAAAGCTGTCCAAACCTGCCTGGACCTATGTAAAAAATGTATTGCCCCTAAACCTAATAACACTTTTACAATACAAGTAATAATGTGAAATGTGTAACAAGGATCTTTATGAAATGCTGTGTCTCACTGATTCTCCATTTTTGCACAAACCAATACAAACTTCATATCACAATAGAGAACAGCATCTCTTGACTGTGCCAAAAGATGAAGAAGATCAAACTATTTTGACGTTACTGTAAGCTGTTTGGGTCCGGTGCCAAAAGCAGTTTCCTCATAGGAACAACTGAGATTTACAATAGCAATTTTGATGCAAAATCCCTCTAACAATTTTTTAATTCAGTTCAATTTTATTTGTATAACGCTTTTAACAATTGTCGTTGTCGCAAAGCAGCTTTACACAATCAAAATAAAATAAATATATCTAACCTGCTCACAATAACCACAATTTTTGGAGTACACATACCAACCTAAATATCAAGCAAGATTAGACACCGCTCTTAATGACAAAAAATGGCTAGATGTAGAATTAATGGTTCACGAGAGGGAAGTCTCTGAAGCAGCATAGTGCTTATTTAAAAGCATATAAATCGACCCACCAGTGATAGTATTTAAATAAGCTGTGGAATTATGAACCCGTCTCGAGCTGCAAGATAGAGGGTTTCTACAGCAAGTCAGACCAAAATGTGTCCCTTGGCCACATACTCAGAATCCCAGCCTGGATTGCAATTCTTGAGCAAAAGCTTTAAAGCATAACATCCACACGTTTCAACCCTAAAAAAACTAAAGTTTGCAGCGTGGGATGATGTCTCAGCCAGGGTAGAAAGCCACCACCAAACCAGTCTAGCCCCTCAACAGCAATTCCGAGACTGGCCCATCCTGGTCCACCAAAATTTCATAGTAATGACACCTCGGTCTCTGAAGCTTGCCCTAGTTCAGTGTAGTTCCATGTAATTATTTAATTTTATTTATTTGCTTCCGGTCAATAACTACTTTTCCTTGGATACGTGCGTCTGTGTTCTGCCCTCATTTTGACCTGACATTGATATATTTTATGGGTAAATGTGTTACTGTGCTACACTAACACTGTCCAAACCTGTTGTGTACTTGTTACAGCTAATCGACTCTATAATGCTTTGCAATTGGCAGGTGAAGAAAACACTGATGGAGCCTCAGCACCTTCTACGAAAGGACACTTCATGATGGAAACGCACTACAGCACCAATTGCCACCAAGATAATCATTTTTACAATGCAACACCAAACTTCCACAGCTTCATATTTGTCCTTTCACACAGCACAGTTCCATCTGATTGTTCATTTTCAAAAAATTACCTCCTCAGTAGTACTTCCTGTCAGT
Source organism: Clarias magur (assembly GCA_013621035.1). Taxonomy (NCBI): domain Eukaryota; kingdom Metazoa; phylum Chordata; class Actinopteri; order Siluriformes; family Clariidae; genus Clarias; species Clarias magur. The sequence continues at coordinate 225,519 of QNUK01000495.1, forward strand.
AACTGCTTGTCGACTGGGTTTAAAAACACAAGTACGACATTCCCCTGTTTTAGTGGGAAGTCATGGAGGTGACTACTGATCTGTATGAGATATACATAGCCTGTTTCAGTAGGATTTGACTGTAGAGACCCTATTTGTCAGTACACACGTGTGTTATGGTCCCCAATTTTTCACTTGGATATCAGTAAAAAACAAAATTCTGATATATTCTCTCAGATCCAAGATTTGGACCTTATTCTCAAATATCTATAGCAGAACTATGAATTAAAACTTAAGATGATGTGGTCAATAAAGCTTTCTTCACTCCGCGGTCCAAATTTTATTTTTGTGTTAGGATTCTTTCTATATTCCAATATCCATTCTATGAGTCTGTATTTTAAAAAAAAATTTAAATTTAATAACATTTCTATAATATTTGTAAATTTTCTGTAACATGTGGACAATTTGATGATGCAAAAGTTATAAATTGAATTGCATTTCAATGAGTAAAATAAGTATTTGATTCCCAAGCCAAACATGACTTAGTACTTGTTGGAGAAGCCTTTGTTGAAAGCATAAAGGTAAGATGTTTCTTGTAGTTTTTTACCAGGTGTGCAAACATCTCAGGAGGGATTTTGGTCCACTCTTCTTTGCAGATCTTCTCTAAATCTTTTTCTATAGGATTATTGTCTGGAGACCCGCTAGGCCACTCCATGACCTTAATATGCTTCTTCTTGAGCCACTCCTCTGTTGCTCTGGCGGTATATTTTGGGTCATTGTCAAGCTGGAAGACCCATCTTAAGTGTTCTGGCCATGATAAGGAGGTCCTCATCCAAGATTTTATAATACATGGCCCCTCAATGCCGCACATCGGCCTGTGCCTTTACCAGAGAAACAACCCCAAAGCATACTGTTTCCACCTCATGCTTGACTGTAGTGATTGTGTTTTTAGGGTCATAGTCAGCATTTCATTTCCTCCAAACACGGCTAGTCGAGCAAAGAGCTCAATTTTAGTCTCATCTGGCCAGAGCACTTTCTCCAAATCCTTCTCTGAATCATTTAGATGTTCTCTGGCAAACTGGCGATCTTGCGGACACTGCTGGATTTCGATCCACGGCACTGTATTGTGTTGTGCTTATGTCTCACTGAAATGCAACTCGATTTCTAATCTTTATATAATGTTTCTTTTCATAGACCTTTTATTTCTTTGTAAGTGGGCAAACTTACAAAATCTACAGGGGATCAAATAATTATTTTTCTCCAATGTATATGGATCTGTCCAGTCCTCTTTTTTTCAATTAAATTTTATTTGTATAGCGTTTTTAACAATGGTCATAATCGCAAAGCAGCTTTACACAAACAAAAATTATGGAATTTTTTTATTCAAACATATAAAATATGTTTGAATCAAAATGATCAGATTATCCCTGATGAGGAAGCTTTTCAATTATTTTTATATTACTTTCTATTGTCTCTCTCATTTTTGCTTGTTGCTTTTTAGCAGTACCAGCTTCATTGCTTTTATGCTTGCTTCCGGACATCGTGGGCTTGTTGCACTACTGTACTCTACATAACAAGACAGTACCAGTCGTGGCCAAAAGTTTTGAGAATGACCCAAAATAATTTTCATACAGTTTGCTGCTAAACTGCTTTTAGATCTTTGTTTCAGTTGTTTCTGTGATGTAATGAAATATAATTACAAGCACTTCATAAGTTTCAAAGGCTTTTATCGACAATTACATGACATTAAAGAGCCAGTGTTTGCAGTGTTGTCCCTTCTTTTTCAGGACCTTTGCAATTCGACTGGGCTGCTCTCAATCAACTTCTGGGCCAAATCCTGACTGGATTACCTGAGGTCCTTTAATGACAGCAATAAAATGCAGTGGAAAGATAATTATAAACTTAATTTCGGGATTAAGTTAATTTTCAAGTTAATTCATCTGATCACTCTTCATAACATTCTGGGGTATATGCAAATTGCTATTATAAAAACTTAAGCAGCAACTTTTCCAATTTCCAATATTTATGTAATTCTCAAAACGTTTGGCCACGATTGTACACTACACCACAACAACTTGCAGTGGATGCACACTGCACGCATGTGACAATGTACAGCATGAAATCTAACTTCTGCGATTGAACATGTGCAACCACAACTCAAATGTTCGTATGTTGGGGATTTACTGTACTGCAGGGTCTAGATACAGCTGTCACCAGATCTGGACCACGATCTGCCATTTAGTGATGCCTGGGCTATAGTGTATAGTAAAAATAACTGGTCTTACAGTTTTAGTGCTTTCAGTGGTAACAGCATGTGTAGTAACAAACATACACTTCAAGGTAAGTAATTACAAGGTGCATAGAATTATCCAAATTGATACATTGTGCCTTCCAGTATTTAATTCAGATTCAGTCATGTTTAAGGAAATACATAGTTGTAGACCTGGGCGATTTAATGGTTATTTTCGATTAATTCGAATTTATGGTTTATGTCGATTTTGAAAAATGAAAATCGATTTTACAGTTTCACTTTGGTATGGCACCGCGAGGTTCTGTAGTTCTGCCACGCCCCCTCTAACTCACACATGGGAAATACAAGATACAACATGGCAGCACGCTGTGATGAAACCAAAGAACTCGTATCCAACAGAGGCGCGGTTTCTTCAGTCGCATGGAAATTGTTCGGGTTTGCAACTTTACACATCGAACAAGCCGAAGCCCGGTGTAAAATTTGTCTGAAGTTTGTGGCAACTAAAGGAAGCTAATCTACGCGAGCAAGACTAATTTACGCGTGGACCTCAAACAGAACAGAACAAGACAAGCGGCAGCGCGAAAACACCGGATAAAAGCCAGGTGAAAACAGTGAGCACATTTCCCCACTGTATCTCATATGATAAGAGGGGCCTCGATAGAAAGATATTACTGATATTACTGTTAGATGTTGTGTCGTGTTATATCGCTAAAGACATGCCCAAGTATATGCCCATATACGCAGTTTTAAAAAAACATGTAAAATGCTGTCAAGCATTAGTTGCATGTGGTTTGCAAAATTGTTTAATTGATTTAATATATACTTTTAATCAAAATAAGCAGTTCATGTTTGGTTATACAGTTTTGCTTAAATAAATAATTTAAAAAAAAGATACTGTCCGTTTTTTGAATTTGGTCTAAATAAAATCGGAGATTTAATTTAGGTTTTAATGCCATTCTGAATTTAAATGTAATAACAGATATTAAATATTATTTGTTACATGTTATTAACGTGGGCCTGCTTTTTCTTTTCTTTTTTTAGAACAAACTGTGACTGACATCTAACCATCCAGTACTAAGGAGCAAGAGGAAGATGAGAAGCATTTAGTTGGAAGCCTCAATTCTGAGGAAGCATTGTTATGACTGTTTCAAATTTAATTTTGTGCCATCATTGCCATCAGTTATATTAAAATGACTTTAAATACTTGGTTACATTTGCTCAGTTATTTAAAGTTGTTAAGTTTAACAACTCTCATCAAGTGGTATGTCCTATTTAGTAGCACTTACCTTAAATTGTGTTTAATGAGCATTTTTCACTACTTTCCGGTGCATTTGTTTAAAATAAACCCAAGAAAATATTCAAATAGATTCTTTGACAACATTTCTGTTTTTTATATTGGGTAAAACTTTCTACAACAGTCTTGTATACTGTGTTTTAAGATTGTCCCCAAAGTGGACCATAAGTCCTGAAATGTCTGCAGAACCAGGTTTGTGTGCGTGTTCCACTTTGTCCCCATTTGTGACCTAAATAATACATGTCTCCAAAGTGAAGTAAAAGTTTCAGGTGTTTAAAAAAGTGTTTTATCAAAAATCCTGAGTAATGGTCTTTTTCTATGGCTCTCACATAATACAAATCAGTGTTTATTATTTCAGTACTCCCTCTGGAAAGCAGTGTCCCCAAAAGTAGTAAATATGTCATACGTCCCCATTTTCCTTCTATGCAGGTATGTATGTGTGTGTGAATAATTAAAATAGCGTAGTTTCATGTAACGTAGATTAGTTCAATAAATTCTTGTTTCTTTATAAAGAACTATTGTCTTGGTCATGTATTTTAAAGTTTAAACATTTGCCCAGATCTTGCGTTACCTTGCTCATAATTGCTAAATACTAGGTTTTGTGTTAATCATCGGTGGCCACGTGATGAGCAGAACTGGTAAGATACACTAATCAATAACATTAATTCGAATCCTAAAAAATTCGATTCACCTCTAATCCAGACTTGAAACCCTACACGTGAGTCTTCGGCCCTCCCGACTGAGGAGTTAGAGCTTAACGTGGGAGCTCCTAGTGACGAGGAGGAATTGGACACGACTAAAAATAGGGAGAAAATCGGGGGGGATTAACATGTGCGCAGATATGAGCAGATTTATCGATAACACTGCAGACATACTCACCCACGAATGCCACAAACAAATATATAGGCTACTCGCTGAATACAACGCAACAGCGCGCCCTGAGGCAAACACCCGCAGACACGAATAAATTCACAATCACATTCTATATTTACATATTCTATATTTATAATAATCACATCTATTATTTCCAGCAGTGGTCAAATAATGGATGAAATAATTATTCAATCCCGGACAAAAACAGCAAAAAAGCATAATGATTATTATAAAAATCCTGAAGCACTTCGTGTTCATATAAGAATATTTACTTAAAAATATAGATTTTTTTTTGTTTCATTCATGTCTTCTGATGGTGCTCAATAGGCACATTTTTACGAAGATATGTTGGCATATTCACAAATCAGGACACTTGCATAGTTAACACTATCAGATAGCCTACTATCAGGAAATTTAATTAATTTTAAGACCATTTAGAAATGGAAACTTATTATGAATTTTAAAGCACAATTTAGGGCATCTCATTTCATTATTATGAACATAATGTGTAGCACATATACACAGATTCATCATGAAAGATCTATTGTAAAACTAAATAAAATTCATGTTTGCTTTAGCATTGGAAACGATATTGTTTTAGGCAACCTAATTACACACAATTCTTCATTGTACTTGGTCTGGCTTTTAGGTAAAGTCTTTCAATGCGCCACCTGGTGGATATTCAGTGAAGCACAACACATTTATTTAAATTCTTAAATGTTGCTTGAGGGATTTCGCGGCACTGCGCGAGACAAATTGCGGCCTTTCTCGGGAAAAAGCATGCATTCTTAATGGCCACATCTGTATACTCCGGGTTTATGTGCAAATGCAGAGGGAGTTTGGAGGTGAGGCTTTGTAACGCATATGAGAGAGACAATGTTCTGGCTTCGTGGCAGAAATGGTTCAAGGAACACATGATCAAACTATTTTGATAAAAACAGTTTCAATCGTACAATCTGATTGGACAAGAGACAGTCAACATCAACATCACTGGGACGTATAACTATATGCATCACTCCATGTCACATGTGTCAAACTATTTTGATAAAAACAGTTCCAATCGTACAATCTGATTGGACAAGAGACAGTCAACATCAACATCACTGGGACGTATAACTATATGCATCACTCCATGTCACATGTGTTGTTCTAATAACCATTAATTACATTAACTGTCAGTTCCCAGAATGGGTGAAAACAGGTCGGCATGGTCTCCAGTTCCAAGGGGAGAGCAACTGCATGCCAAAAACCACACTTTCAGCAAGAAAGCACATCTGGTATCTTTATCTTATTTTTTTTTAAACACTGTGTTCTTTTAGTTACGGCTATAAAGGTAATTAGCTCCTAACACTAGGCTGAATCTTAAATCGCTCTCCAATCCTTGATTAAGGGGCTCTACTTGGTGTTTGGGACATTGGACTGTACACTCTAGCTTACTGGCATTCCATTTAATACAATTAAAGTTATTTTAGTCTAAACAAGGCTTCATTTTGCATCAGTAGGAGGTTGAAATCCTCAGTCAGACATAAGTGTCCTCAGTCAATGTGAAGAGTAGTTTTTTTTTTATATGAAAAAACAGTCATCACAGTGCTTATTTAGGCTTTTATTCAAGTCAAAATGGTCTTACTTACGGCCAAAATATATCCGGACTTGTGTCTGCATATTTTAAGGAAGTGTAATATTCTATGGACAGAACACTGTTGAGCCTCACTAGCATACTAATCAGTACAGGCTGCACAAAACAATATTTAAAAAATATTTTTATAGATAGATGTGCAAGGCCAAAACACTTGTCATTTTTATGAATATTATATTCATGTAAATGTACATGATCTGGCCATTAAGAATGCAAGCTTTTTTCTGCAAGATCCCGCAATTTGGCGCGCGAGATCCCTCGAAGCAATATTCGGGAATTTAAATAAATGTGTTGTTCTTAACTGAATATCTGCCAGATGGCGCATAGAAGGACTTTATCTAAAAGCCAGACCAAGTACAATGAAGAATTGTGTATAGTTAGTTAGCCTAAAACAATATGGTTTTTAAATGCTGAAGAAAACATGAATTTTATTTTGTTTTACAATAATAATTTATGATGAATGTGCATATATGTGCTTCATATTATGTTAATAATGATGAAAAGAGATGCCCTAAATTATTAAATCAAACTTCACTCATCCACACATAAGTGAAACAGTTGCATACACATGTATGAAACAGTCACTATGAACACTCTCCGTGCACACACACCTATGAGATGCGCGCACATATACAGTAATTATGCAAATGTCCTGATTCATATGTCAACATGTCTTTGTTAAAACATTAAAATGTGTCGCGCACCATCAGATGACATGAATGAACAAATATAAACATGAAGTGCTTCGGGCTTTTTATAAAAATAATTATCTGGCTTTTTTGCTGTTTATGTCCAGCATTGAATAATTATTTCATCTATTATTTGACCACAACTAGAAATAATAGCTGGAATGTGATTGTGGATTTATGACTGAAATAAAGCTGTTCATCGGCGTGCCTGAACCCGCGGCTCGAACTATCACTTTACAAAAGGTGCAGACATACTCTCCCAGAAAGTCATCGCCTCTTGTAATAATGAAGATCAAACATACATCCCCTGGCCATAAATAAAAATTAATATTTAACCATGTACGCAAAATGTATTTCACTTAAATATTACAGATATTTTGGGTTTTCATGAGCCGTATGCCAAAATCATCAATATTAAAACAATAAAAGGCTTGAACTACTTCAGTTGTGTGTAATGAATCTAAAATATATGAAATTCTAATGTTTATCAGTACATTACACAAAATAATGAACTTTATCAGAATATGCAAATTTTTTGAGAAGGACCTGTATATACTACCATATCATATATGTGTGTCTAATACTGTTTTATTCATATTTTACATTACATGCGTGGGATTATTAATTAAGAACTTAAACGGAAACAAAAGAAAACTGAAAACACAAAATAAATAGAGCTCCGCCGTCTCTATACGCGAGAACGGACGGGCTCTGGAAACTAAAGCAAAAACTTGTATCCTCTCGGGGCTTATGCCCTTATTTATTTGAGAGAGGACGGGGGGTTGGGGCACTTGTAAACTGAGCGCGCACGCTGAACTGTTGCGTGTCGCTCTCTCTCTCTCGCCAGAGTTTGAGACAGACAGAGGCTTGGTCTTTTAACAGCGCACTTTGTCTGTCTGGCAGCCGCGTGTATAAATGGCCGCGCAGGTGGCTGTTCAAAACTCCGCACGGTAGCAGCTTGTGGATCTGCCCATTCTGAACAGTTTAATCGCGGCTCTGCCCCTCGCGCCACCCGCGTCATTACAAATACTTTGTGTAATTCACAAAATTACTGAATATGTTCAGATTTTGTAAAATAACAACCGTTTCCTTCCTAGACCTTTTGTATGAACTGAAGCTCAGCACGTCTTCTTTTGTTTTAATCTGTAATATTTAAGTGAAATATATTTAGCGTATATGCCTAAATATTCCTTTTTATGGACAGGTGTATTACGAAGTGAAGAATATTTTTGTAAATATTTTTATATGCACACGAAGTGCTTCAGGCTTTTTATAATAATAAACATAATGTTATTTTGCTGTTTCTGTCCAGCATTTCATCCATTATTTGACCATGGCTGGAAATAATAGCTGGAATGTGGTTGTGAATTTATGACTGAAATAATGCAGTTCATCGCCGTGCGTGAACCCCGACAAACTTTCACTTTACAAAAGGCAGCGTTTTGATCAAAAGGCTGATAAACCCGTTCGATTTATCGATAAAAATGCCAGAAAGTCATCGCGTCTCGCAATAATGCTGATCAAACACAATACACATATCCATAAATAAAATGGAATATTTAAGCATATATGCGAAATACATTTCACTTATTATTTCACTATTACAGATTAAAACAAGGAAATAAGACATGCTGAGCTCCAGTACATTAGCGAAATACATTTTAGACAGAGATGTCTGCTCGGTCTTGTTAATTCTTTTTAAACCACTCAATTCTGCCAATTCCCCCATCAGCGAGACCGGTTTGATAACTTCACACCTATTGTGAATGAAAGGTGAGAAGAGGGATTACAGTAACTGGGGGTCTGCATGTGCTCACCTCGGAGCGCGTTGTATTCAGCAAGAAGACTAAAACAAAAAAAATAAATAAATGTTTGCTTCAGCATTGGAGACAATATTGTTTTAGGCTAACCTTATTAAAGATTATACAGTTTTGTATTCTTTGTTGTACTTCGTCTTTTTGCACACGCATGTGCATCTTTAAATTCGAACAGAAAATAATAATGGGCTGGTAGGAACATTATTTTTTCATGTAACTTAAACGGCTGAATGAAGTTAAATACACACAATAAATTAATAATTGAGTTTGCTTTACATTTGAGCACTCATGTGTAAATAGCTTTTTCATTGTATACACTACCATATCATATATGTGTGTCTAATACTGTTTTATTTATATTTTACAGATGTGTGAAGAGCAGTTTTCTAGTTTTGCCGCCGCACCTCACGGCGACAGTATGCAGTTGCTGGCTTTGACCACTGAGTGGCGCTATATAACTATAGACCAACGCATCAGACCTTATTTCATTCTCTCAAGGATTAATGAGCCGCAGCTCCTTTAGAGCTGCACGTAGTAGCGGATACAATCAATTGTAACATTGTAGTTAAACAACAGTACTAAAATTACAGTACAAATATAGAATTAAATTTTATTAGTATCGAATTTAAGCAAAGTAAATGTTAACACAGTGAGCATTTAGATTTTATCATGTGTAATTAGAAAGCCTACATGTGTACACTGTAAACCCAAATGCTCAAAGTAATTAAACACATTGAGTACTGTTTACCTAAATAATTGTTTGAGTACGTAAGTAACAATAACTTAAGTAAAACTTCCACCAGTGTAAACTCTATAGAGCACTCGTGGCGCAGTGGTTACTTGTCTCGCCTTCCATGTGGAAAACCCCCGGTTCGATTCCCGCGCAGGATGGGCTACAATATATATTATTTGTTCAACAAACTAAAAAATTTATGTTTCCAATTTTAAATAAACAGAACTATCATTAATTTTAAAAAATATGTAACTGATTACCTCAAATATTTGGAGTTTTGTCAACTTAATCGGGTTTACAGTGTAGGGTTTTGGGTCATCTTAAATGTTGTCTTCTTTAAATTTGTAGTAGATAATACCGAAATAAATTAAACTAAATGACTATAAAATGAAAACATTGTCAGGACGTGCTACTGTGTAAGCAAATGTTGTTGTCATTCAGCCCCGCTTGTGTTTTTGCGGTAGTATGGGAATTAAATGCAGTACGATGTTATGATCATAATTTTCTTAATAATGACCCAATTGCGCTATACCACCGCTGGCAAAACCTTATAAAATACAATCACAGTACTAAAATTATAGTAATACATATAGCCGTTTCTTATTTGCATCAAATTTAAGTAAAGTAAATGTATACTTGTCACGGCGTGCGCCTGTGATGGGCGTGCACCCAAATCAATATCGCTCCTCACTCATTCCGAAGCTCACTAGGTAGGCGGCCTAGGTGCACACTGCAGGTATGCGAAGAAGCGGGGCCGCCTAACTAGGCACAACTGGTGAGCTATCGGCACTAATGATCCCGAGCTTCTCTCCACGCTTTGAAATATAGCGGGAGTGTTTCTCGGGGTCTGTTGGGGGAAAGTGGACTTTAAAAAGCATCTCGCTGTGGAGTTTACTAAGGAGAGTGGCACGCGAGCAGGGTGATGTGACGCGCCCCAAAGACGTTAAAAAGGGAATGCCTCCCTTTGATCTCCGCGAGAGGACATCGTGTGAACAAGCCTCATAAGACTTATTATAAGCCTTATAAGCACTCACAATGACTTGAAACCCTTATGATTTTTTATATGATGAAAGTAAACAGGGCGCGCTAACTTGAGCGCGTCAGAAAATGACCCGAAACTCCGTGTATACTTGCCTCACAGACGTGGAAAAATATATACTTATAAAAAGCGAAATGTGTGCTTTAATGTAAATTATAAATTTGTTAATTTTATGTATGTAGTGGTCTGCTTTCTGTGTGTTTTGGTGTGTGTGTGGGGGGTCAACTGAGAGGTGTCAATAGGCCTTGCATATTCATGAAAAGTCATGGATTATTCAGTGTAACAGAGGCTCTGCTGACAAAAGTTAGGCACATCAGTCAGTGTGGAAGAGATGGAAAGTTTCCTCACTGTAACATGCCTTGTACTGTTTTTAATCACTCTATACACAACAAATGAAAATACAAATGGTCTATTTTGTTTTTTATTTTCATTTTGTATTCAATTTTTATATTTTATTTAAAAATAAATACCCAAGAAAATTGTGTATAGAGTGATTACAACAATACAATTCATGTTATGATAAGGAAAATCTCAAGGTCTTCCATTCCAGGGATTAAAAAAACGGTAACAATTTCAATTTTAGAATCTGGAATCCAGAAAATTAAAAAGAGGCCTGAAGCACTGCAGGTCTTCAGAAGAGCCTCAGATCCAAGAGGGTGTTAAAGTGGGGAGGGGTGCGTTATAGTTTCTCTGAATGTATAGGTGAGAACCACTGATTCACACCTGGGGAGGGGTAAATTATTTTCATTTGAATGTTTCTGACATTGTAAAGCAGACACAGTAACCCTAAAACATGATTATCTTCATCACTACACAGTAAACCGTAATGCTCAATGTAATTAAACACACTGAGTACTGTTAACTTAAATAATTGAATGAGTAATAATTGAGTATTCGGAACGTTTTGGCATTCATGAGTTTGTAGAACTGACACTTTCCAAGTTAGCTGAACAAATTCAACAAACTTGAAAACTATGATGCAACTGATTACCTCAAATATTTTGAGTTTCACCAACTTAATCGTATTTAGTTTGAGCTTGACACGTTTATGAGCTCTGTCGCTTGTTATCAATGGGCGCATAGGTTAGAGTTAGAGAGAGAATGCATTTTTGGCTTCAGTAGACACACAATACTTCATATTGAAACACGACTGCCCCCTACAGGTAATGAACGGCATTTTCACAGCTTCCCGCGAGCTGCCACGGAAGCGTGCGAGATCCATTTTCAAGAAATGTGCGTTCTTAATGGCCAGATCTGTATGTTTGTATGGTCTGAATCAATCTTTAAATGCTCCTTTCTCCATTTCAGAGAGCAGTTTAAAAATGAATAAATAAAAAATTCTGAAAATGCCCTTTGCTGATTACGCCCCTGTATTGATGGGACACTATGATAGGATATTACACATTTATTTTACACAAGCCTTGGCTGCCCATATCCCTGCCAAGGGTTGACAGGTTCATTTTCTTTCCTTGGTCCACTTTTGGCAGATCCTGGCTACTCCAGACAGGGAATATTCATGAAAGAGCTCCAGTTTTAGACTTGCTTTGACCCAATTGTCTAGACACCCCTTATCGGCTCTTGTCAAATTCTCTCAAATCCTTCGCTTTCTAATTCCAACACATCAACTTCAGAAAAAAGCTCCACTTAACGCAGACTATGGAACCATAATACTGATGCCTAACTATGTGACAAAATTCTCTCTTTAGATGAAAGTAAATTTTGCATAAAACAAAAAAATGCTAGAAATATTTCATTTTACTTGTAATGAATCTAGAATTTTACTTTGTAAATTAAATTGTGAAAAAAATTTAATATTTTTCACAAGTATTAAGATGATTAGACACTAATGCTGGTGAGGAAGCCTGGCTTGCAGCCAGTGTTCCAATTAATTTAAGTTCATAAAATAAACTTTGCATTGCTAGAAGCATGCGTGTTCATGTAGATACATATAACATGAACTAGCCCTAAACCAGGAGCGACTCCAATGCATTATTTTTAACACCACAGTTTAGAGCCCAAAAGACTTATTTTTCTGTTCACACCTACATTAAATGGCTGTAATTCAACAATAAAAATGTCATTGTTTACTGGGTGATATTACTTCTTATTGTTTGAAGAGATACAATGTGTCATGTCTCACTACAACTGTAAATGACCATGTTACAATTTACATTAGACACAATAATGCTGAACCTTTAAAGAACACAGAATTCACAGACACTCACCTGACACAACAGAACTCTAGGTTTTTTAAACTTGGATTGACAGATAAGACAAAGATCTCCAGCACCACTGCACTGGGACTGAGTTGCAGGAGCTCCATTCACCTTTACACAAGGGGAGAGTTGAAAAAAAAAAACAGTGAACATGTTTAATGTATTTAAAAATTAAAAAAAATATATTTTCTTATATGAGATTATTTAAGCTTTGAAGAATGCTTTCATAATGCAAGTCAAACCACAAAGCAAACTGTATGGAAAAAGTGAGTATAAATTACAATATTTAAACTATGAAAATAGGTAATACCTCATAACTGAGAAAGGTCCGTACTGTGGTATGCAGAGATCCATATCGACTATAAAGTTCCAAAAGCTGAGTGGAATTGAAATAATAAGAGTTTATTATTGCATTTAAAAAGCTTTAGGAATAAAAACATTATACTACAAAATGTTGTTTGCAATGAAAAAAAAAACAGTACAACTATAACAACAACTAGTGGGAAAAAAATTCCTTAATCAAGGAATTAACCTCATTAACCATTAAAACAACATAAAATATTAGCCACGTGTGTGAATGACCAAAAAGGCTAATATCTTTTATTCTTACCTTCAGAATAATGTAAAGCAAGGCTAGGAGAACATCCAGGGTGATTCCCACAGAGCTGTTAACTGCTTGGGACCTTAGCAGGTAGTTGAACCAGGGAGGCACAGGAGCGATAACCTGATAAAACTGCCCAAGCTCTTCTATAAACATGTACCACTGACCCTGCCAAAAACAGAAATGGTACACTGAAAACACTAGACAATTTTAATGAAATTATTCTATAGCAAACCAAAGTCATACTCGTCTTTTGTACATCATGACACAGGCAGGGATAAGAAGAATACAGCATTTTAATCCCATAAAGAGGAATTTCACAATAAAACTAGTCACTCCCACAATCCATAAAACTTCCCAGAAATCCAAAGGCTCAACAGGGGGTTTGATGAGGATGAGGCTAAGAATGGAAAAAGAATACAGTTAAACAGAAAGTTAAATACATGGTCTAGTTTTAAGACTAGTATTGCTTTTAGATATAAAATTATTTGATTATACTGGTCAAATGAACACAGCGACTATATTACAAACCAGTAATAAAGTGAATCCATCTCAAATGTGTAATAAAAGAGTAAGGAGGAGACCACCAGGAAGGACAGAAGCCAGAAACACTGCAGCTTCGAACGGCGATCCTTCAAAGAACAATAGAGCTTTCACATATAAAGGTCACCTAAGTAAAATTATTTTATTACAAAATTTGCGGTTTCTTACCTGGAGAAAAACTTGTGCCTGTATATTTTTATTTACATATATAAAGGTTGTAAATAGACCAACTCCAACTGAAAGTCCTGCAACATGGTAAAAGAGTGATTCAGAATACAGAAGACAGAGACCACCCATGAATAATTATATGGTGCTCATACTCTTTTTAATATGCTTACCCAATGCATGCTGTAAAATAAGTTTTGAGCAAAGAATAATGATGAAAGGGAGGCTTTTCTGCACCCAACAAATGAGATAGCGCAATTCCGAGAATGAAGCACTAGGTTCTCCCACTTCAAGATCAGGGTGTGAGCAGTCACCATCAGTCTCAGCATGCGTGTGAGAGCGGCTAGGGCTGTGGCCTGTGGGTCTAAGCCTGCGGGAAGCGGAGCCTGTGCTGCTTTCTTCTCCTGTTAATGAGTTGCATATGGAACCTTGCCCATCAGTGTTCTCCAGAGTGTTGGATGTTCCTGAACTCATGAGCTCAGGTTGTAAAGTAAATGACAAACCAGTGCCATCCTGAGCGCTCAATTCGGTCGGCATTCCAGCTGATTCCCTAGGTGTCAGTTCTCTTCTGAACTCATGGATTCCTGTAATATTTCTTTTCTACTTGATTTCACTAAATATTGACTTTTCAATCAAAAAGACTTCACTAAAAGGGTGTTTTATTCATTTAGAGAATGTGTCATAAATATAACTTATCATCATTATTACTACGACAGCTACTGTTAAGTGTAAAGTGCGTGTGTGTGTGTAAAAACAAATCTATCAAAAGTGGTTTAAGCAGACAGGTCTCACCACACATTAAATAATATACAACTAAATTACTATGTTATTAACGTTACGTAGCTAACATGCTAGCATCCGCTAAATAAGGACATATACATTTAGTTTCAGCTCACACAAAACAAAAATCAATAGCTAACGTTACCTGCCATACTGCAATCGAAGCTTCACAAATCATTAACTCATCTGAAGAAGCAAAATACGTGTTAACTGCTAAAAAAAAGAGAGAGAGAGAGAGAGAGAGAGAGAGAGAGAACTAAAACAAACGAATTCTGCTAATAAATTAGCGACCTGTAAATGCCAACGAAGACGACATGGAAGGATAAGAGCAGGCGCCGACATCGTATAATTTTTGCCTATAAGCGTCTGAAGCGAGGGCGGGACCTAGCGCCATATTAGTATACTTAAAAGAAGCCACTGGTCTGAGTCGTTCATAGGGCTCCTCTTCACAAATCGCGCACTGTTTAATTAACCATCAACGTATTAAGTAGAAAATTGTTTAGAAGACTTAGTGATTTTTACTGGCATATAATTTGTTAGAGACATTGTACGTCTTACGGAACATTACAAAACAAGCCCACAGCCTCAACGGCAAGAACAACGGCAGAACGCAATGTTTTGAGTATACTAATAAGACCGCATGGTTTCAGCCAGATGATGTCATGTCGACTTCTGTTATACCTCTATGTGGCTCACAAACGCACAACCATAGATGGATAGGACGAAACCAATTGCAACATGGCCGACAGCCTGACACCCTTCCAGAAAAGAAGTCCATTTAAGCCAGTACAAAAATTACACATTAACCTAGCTGTTCGAAATGTCATACTGTGTCGAAATGGCATGTAAACCCTGTCCAGGTGCAAAGGTATGTAGTATGTGTCACTGTATTAGTTTCTTTATATTTTTGTGAATGGTGAATTGATTGAAAGTCAAATATTTTCAAACCTATATTTTGTACTTTCCAACATTTTAGCTGGAAATTATACATTATGCCCATTATATTATAGGCTTAGTGGTAGGTGTTTTGCCTGCTATGCAGAAGGCCCAGGTTCAATTCCCAACCAGTACCCAACCCATAGCTAAATTTTGTTGCTCAGAATGAGCTTTTTCTTGTCTCATGAGACTGAATTGAGCTGTCTCATTACAAGCTTGACTTTGTCTTTTCTATTTCTCCTAAACCCCACTTAGGAGAAACAAAGACATAACTGAGACACAAAGCAAGACATACCTGAGAAACATTTGAGAAATCTGAGCTGTACATGAGAAGCAAATGAGCCATATATAAGACCATAATGAGATTAAAGTCAGATATAAATTAGATGCATGCAACACAAATAAGAAATATTATAGTTTTATTGAACATATCAAAAATCCTCAATTAGCAGCATAAAGTGTAACAAATTTACAATTCACACAATATAACAGACACCAGCAAAATCTGGCAAACCAAGACACTAAATGATACAAAATGTCATAAAACCTGACAAAAATATTAAGTGTAACACTGCTCAACTCAAAGTATGATTTATACAGGAGTTACACAAAGGCCAAAGCATTGTGAGAATCTTCCAGTGAAGAAAATTTATTCGAAAAGGAGATGAAAGATTTTAAAGGAAAATTGGTTGCTTGCTGTATAGAAAAGGGCTACAAGAATGGGCCAGTGGCAGGAAATGTTCTCTCATCGGCGACATCAGTCTTCTCTTGTGGTGGATGTCCAACAAGTTTGTCCAAAGTCTGAAACTCCTGGAGTTGCTTAGTATCTAATGGAACAAGAAATATACATATTTAAACATTTAAGATTTACTTAAACACCATTCAGCTACTGCAAGGAGGGCTTGAGCTTGCTCATGGGATGGTGCTTACTTGACTGATGATTTGCTCATGGAGACTCCGGAACATTCTCCTGCATTCTTGGTCTCCTGAGGTGGCATGCTTCTGGAAAGTTAAAATAAAATGTATATAATTACCAAGATAACCTTTTCACAAACAAATGTATTGGTCTTTATTTATAGAATATAATTAACGGATGTCTCTAAAGTTACATGTTCTAGTAACTACTGTTAAACACTGAACACTCTATAATAAAACTACTGGTTTGCAAAAACTGACTCTACAGTAACATTAACTTACTATTAAAAAAAAAAAAGTAAAAAGTAACTTAATGTCAAACCACACTGGTTAACTTAGGACATGCTGACTGATTTTTACCATAAAAAAAAAACTGTGTAAAAGTGTTAGTTACCTAGACTTGCTAATCCCCATGCTAAACCACCCACAGGTAGCATTTGAATTCCTTTTGCAATTTAAGAACAAACGTAAGCTGTGTAAATTTCAGCTAAGTATACCACAGGTTTTTATTTTTATTTTTTTTACCACAGACTCTGTGGTTTTAACTTACATTTTGACTCCTTGTGAATAATAATTATCGTCGCGAAAAAAAACCCACATTCACCGTCCGCTTGGTCTTCATTTGATCTGCGGCAGGCGAAGTAGGTGGTGCGCTACCGCCACCTAAAGGTCTGGATGAATGATGGATAAAGTGGTTTTTGCTGACTTGACACTGAGGCACTTGTCTAACAAACTGGTCACTTAAACATTTGAAGGCTTCGAGCATGTGTGGGAGAAATTGTGAAAAATTATGTTTTATTAGAGTCTACATGTACTGTAGGCTTAATTGGGTTGGCCATGAAAAAATGTTGAACATTTAGTCATAAATGTATAATCAAAAATAGGTTTGGTCTTAAATGTTAAGTGTATGAAATCACTGAACACAAACATTATCTCATTGCTTCACCTGGGTGTACAGTAATATAACAGGTGGTTGGATTTTTTTTTAAATAAACAAACTAGATTTTGAAATAAAACATTTATCTATTACGAAGCAATTTTGTAATTGACTTTAGTTGTTACCAACCTACATATCTACATATCTTCATTTTAGAGATCCAACCTACTAATCCTCCCGTCCATCTACCATGTGAAGAGTAAATGGATGTATATAAAAAAGTACTAAACACTGTTTAGTGTAGATGGTACTGTTTGCCAGAGAACCCTAGCCCTTAAACCCCAAAGAATTTTTAGCCATTCTTTGCATTATGTTTTAATAAATATACTGTATATGAGTCAGGATTATGCAATATAGACTGACTTTTTTCAGCAGAATATATTCCTCAATATAGAGAACTCAATTTAATTTCATTTTAACTAACTATACACATGTGACTAAGCAAAAAGATTTTTTAAAGGATCATATCAGAAGATATATCAGAAAACCCAAATGCACAGTTTACAAGTAATGTATACTTTATGTGTGGGAAACACTGCTTTGGTGAAACAAAAACTATATGACTATATGACTGAAACAAAAACTATATATACACACACAAGACAAATATGAACTATCTCTGAGATTTAGAGGTAACGAGCCATATTTGAGAAGATGCAGAAAATGGCCAAAATCTCATTCAAGTCTCAAAGATGGCTCATTTCTGCATATGTGAGTCGCACACAAGACAAATATGAACTATCTCTGAGATTTAAAGGTAATGAGCCACATTTGAGACACCATTGACACCAGTCTACCTGAGCCTCCAGGAACAAACTGGACTCCTTTTAATTTAAATTTAAATTTTAACACATCTCCTGTTATACTGAACTTCCAGTCTTACGAATTATTATGCTGATCAATTCCTGCTATCCGTTATCACCCAGATGAGGATGGTTTCCCTGTTGAGTCCGGTTCCTCTCAAGGTTTCTTCCTATTACCATCTCAGGGAGTTTTTTCTTGCCATCGTCGCCCTCGGCTTGCTCATCAGGGACAATCTTATCATTTTGATTCATACACATTGCATACAAACTTACTTCTTTTGATTGTGTAAAGCTGCTTTGCGACAATGTCAATAGTTAAAAGCGCTATATAAATAAATTGACTTGACCTGACATGAAGAAAACATCTAAATCTCATTCAAGTCTCAAAGATGGCTCATTTCTGTCTAGGAGACAAAGAAGAGATTAACATGAGATCTCATCTTGGAGTTTCTTTGCTATGGGAAATCCCAGCCACTGGA
Organism: Clarias magur; assembly: GCA_013621035.1. Classification (NCBI taxonomy): domain Eukaryota; kingdom Metazoa; phylum Chordata; class Actinopteri; order Siluriformes; family Clariidae; genus Clarias; species Clarias magur. Next base: position 244,205 of record QNUK01000495.1, read on the forward strand.
TGCAGTGCCAAATGGTCTGCTGTAGCAAGCCCTTGCCAGAGCAGCCGAAAGAACAGCAGCATTATGCCAAATTTTTCTAACAGCTTAGTGTAAGGATCTGAAAAAAATGGCATTGGTTCTGCGTGTACACGCACACAAAGCCACATTGATCATAGAAAGCCATTTTGTCTAACCATACACCTTAATTGCAATTTTACTGAATGACGCAAATATTATTTCTCTTCACCTCTTGGATGTGATTTGAGAGTGTGTGAAAATTAGTGATTGCATTAGTCTCACACTCAGTGTGTGAGAGTTGTCAGCTTTTGATTTACATGCATGTGAAAAAAATGTCTCCACATTGAAAAATCCATGCTTGAACATAAGTTTTTACAGTTTATTTTTATATTTAAAAAAATTGCCACCCCTAAAATAATTCAGTTCAAGCCCTGTCCAATCTTCAATGTGTATACACATTTTCTCTCTTAAAAAGAAATAGATTATAGTTCAATTAGTATCAAATACAGTTTAGCTAACAAGTTGTTGTTGTTTTTTTCGACTACATATAGATTATATACACCCTTAAAAATGTGTACATGTATTTGTTTACAGGTTAGTCTTACCAGAGCCTATATGGTGGATGTGTTCATCAAAGCAATGGGCAAAAGCAACCAATGAGTATTGATGTCTACTGATTGACTTTTGTATTTTGGTATGGATATCTTTCGAACTCCCTGTTTTAGAAAGTGGGTTTAGTGAAAATGCAAAATAAGTTAAACTAAAAGCCAGTTCAGCTTACAAAGACATAGTTATTAGGGCAACATACTCTGTAAAGAGGACAAGTTTCCTTTAACTAACCTTGAGATTCTTCTCCCCTACTTAGCTAAAGCCTGCAGATTGTTAAATGTGGCCATGTCCTTTTCTTGAAGAACTGGTAGTTAACTGAAGCCTAAATACTCAGAAATCTCAGTTAAGCGAGGTGGATCAGACATAATTTATACGATTTATCATTCTCTGATATTGTCTGTTTCAGTGTTACCCTTTGTCTACACAATCAGTGATTTATTTAAACATGATTATTAGCCCTCATAGTTCTTTTGGCACATTGTGGACTCTCTCTGCTAGGGCGAAAAACCACGATCTTGATTTATACTGTACATACAGGCGATCTCATATCTGAATGATGGCAATTCACTTGCATGTATTTTCCTGCATTCAGATCATGCAGCATTCACTAGTTCACATGACAACGATCCCGAATTGCTGACTGATATAGCAATTCGGGATCGTTGTCAAGTGAACTAATGAATGCTGCATGATCTGAATGCAGGAAAATGGTTGCACACCAAACACTATTAAATTACCAATAAGGCCAGAGATTAGCAAATGATTTAGTTATACTATTATATAACTATTATATAACTTAATCACTTCTCATCTCCCTTCCTCATTTACAGTGTTCCCCCAAGTTAAAAAAAAGTATTAAATCCTGGCATACTAAAGCATACTTAAGTGTACTTGCAGCCAGATTATTGACTAGTATACTTGAAGTTTGCTATTTTGGAACAACAAATTTTGTACTAAGTGCATTTAAGTTGTAATTAAATTGTACAAAAGCGTATACTGTTTACTATAACACACGTGTGTGCGCGCATATGTAAAGCAAAAGCAAGTCTCATTAGAGAGGTTAAAGATCCATTTTCTCTCTCTGTGGGCGTTTTCACACTGTGAACGATCTGTTCCGTTCTGTACCCGAGCACGGTTTCTCTCCCTCCCCAATCCCCCCGCAGGTCTGTGTTCACACTGTAATAGCGATTGTGATCCCGGGGACACTCGCGTATTTACACAACCCGGAAACAGTAGGTCGCGGTAGAGAGGTAGTTGGTTTGTTTTCCGCCGGAAAAAAAAACTAAGAAAGAAGAAGAAACGCCACTCGCGTCATGAACTGTGAGACACCTGTCAATGCTCTGTGTGGATGTTTTTATGTTTATGACAAAAACAATGGCACTGTAAACAACATGCCTACTGACACATCTGTCGCGCGACTCAGAGGGTGAAATGTGCACGGACACAGCACGAGGCACTGAGGAAAGACTTTACATCTCTACTCTGTAAGGTGAGGAATCAGGTGTGTCCACATTCTCTTCTGATTTACAGTCAAATAGAAATAAAGTGGTCATTAAACATTACCTTCTTTAGTCATAGCACATTTAAAATTTTTACTTTTTTTATCATAAAAATAAAGTGTTTATGTACACTGTAAATTAATCACAGATGTAAACAATGAATAATTAAATGCAAGAAATGCTACAAATAAATATAATGCCTGCTAGAAAAGTTCAACAAATAGCATAGATACATATTTATCATTTATTATATCTAATCATGCATTTTCCTGTTCTCCTCAGGATCATCTGGGTTTGGGAGAGGGGTGGTGTGTGATGGCAGGATGTCCCTGTGACCAGGAGAGACCAGGAATGGACACTAAATACTCCTATTAAGAAGACAACAGTCCTACAAGAGAGATGCTTGTGCTCTTTTTTTCCTTACCTTGCTATGTGTAGATTTTCAAACTTAGTTGAGGTGCTGAAATGTATTTAATTTAAAACCTCTCCATGCATCAATGTTTAGTGTTTAACATGTTTTGCGTGCCTTGTGTTTATATTGTATTTTTGTAAATGTAAAAATAAATGTATACTGTAAAATCCAAGATGAGTGTGGGGGATTTGGAATAGAGACAAAATACTGGAGAGAGTGCATGTTTTATTAAACATTATTAAATAAAAATATAATAAAAGTAAATTTTGTAACAAAAGTAGCTGTCAAATAGGAGAAAAAATCTAAACATTAAATGTAGCATATTTTATGTTTACTTGTACTTGCATAGCAAGAGGGTGTGTGTTAATGAAATGAAGACAACAGTTGGTCCATCATCTGCATCAACATCCTATTCGATCTCTTGCTGTTCCTTCCTCTGTATCTGTAGTCGGGGCTTCTCCATCTAAATCTGAGATTTCATGCAGACATTATGAGTCTCCTGCTCTGCACATCAGGTTTTGTCTCTTTCTTCTGTTGTTAGCTGGTCTTGTGCTACTGTCAGAGGTCTCAGTCTGTGTTTCCTCCAGTGTCTGTCTGCAAGAAAGTATAAAGGCAAGAAATTAGCTGAAAGTTGCAACCATAACAGTTTGTAAAAATTACATTTTTCCAACATTTACATTTTGTCACAGCAATCACAGATAACCTGAAAGTGTGTGTGGAGCTTATGTGGCTCATCAGCATCTCAGTTTTTATAAGTGTCTCTGATATGTGTTGAAGAATATACATAAAGTTTATATATAACATATGATTAAAGAGAAAGGAGCTGTAACACTAACAGCTACATAAGCACAACACTGGAGTTCATCACATTCTGCCCTTCTGAACAGTGAAATGATCTGAGACCTTAAAGTGAGCAGACATGAGGTGCATTCCAAGTGAACTTTACTGTGAGCTAATGTGAAAGGATCATCCTGTAGATCTTATTATATACATTTAAATGTCACCACGAGATCCACAGACAATTACCTGGAGATGTGGTGATAATATGAGACTCTCTTTAACAGTGTTAATAACAGGAGTTAATAGTGTTTAATATGAACTCACCGCTCACGTGCAGGCTCTCTGCTAGACCAGGCTCCACGCTGTCCGGTTCCGATGATGAAGGTAGATGTTGTTGTGGGTCAGAGGGGTTCCAACTCGATCACACTGGATGGTTTTTATCTTATTGTTTATCTTTTCCTCACTTCAGTATCGCACTCACAGATACTTCCGTAAATATCAGAGTTTTTATGTGTAGTGTCCGATTATCTCCGGATATTTTCGTCTGTCTAAATTTCTAGCAAATTCTATACTTCGGCATTACTTCACAGAGATTCTTCAGTAGCCACGTTTGTTTGTGTACGGAGTCGAACTGGAATTACGCCACTTCCTCTTTTGAGCACGAGCGCGTACTTATGTCCCGCCTTCCGTGCTCGGGAAGGTGTGAATCGTTCCCGATTCGGAACGGTTACATTCTCACAGAAAAAAATCAACTGGTCCCGGGGCCAAGTGTACTCGGAAACAGATCCGGGACCGGTATTAGCTCCTTTCCTGTGTTTGCCCTGGGCCCAAATTATAGTTTAAGTTTGTTGTTTTAGTTTGTTTGTTTGTGTCTGTTTTGAGTTTATTAATAAAAAGACTCTTTGTTTCAACAATTCCTCTGCCTTCATGCCTGCCCTATATGCCCACGGCAAGTACATCAGCTGGTCTAGCCAGCCAGTACCACCACCTAGACCATGACAATACCATTGAGAGACGTGCACTAAGACAGAGAAGAGGAGACAATTACTCACAATTCCGCATTACGCGGGAGAGAAAAAACAATTCCGTCACAGTGTAACTTAACTTAACTTATCAGTACCCAGCATGAATTGCAATTTCTCACTGGCAAGGGCCCTTCACTGTTACGGAACGAGTAGGAGAAGTGAATTACAAGCTCCAGCAGCCGGGTAAGCGAAAACCTTTTAAAGAATGGACCAAAACAGTGTGAAAGAAAGATAAAGTCATAGAGAAAAAGATTACTTAAAGTTATTGCTGCTTAAAAAAACAATAGAATTAAAAGAGCGAACATTAACTTTTACATGACTGTGCATATATTGTGTATAGGATCTCATCTTGATTTGGGTGATGGCACAACCTTAAATAGGCTTTCTATAACTGTTATGCCCCCATTTCACTGAGCCAAATTTGCTACCAACCTCTCCTGAGGTCTCGCAATTAAAATCGTCTCTGAAAGCCAATTAAATTTTATTTGTTGCTACCAGTTCTGTTAATTTTTCAAGCTTTGTGATGTGCTTGTATCTTCTGGTTCTAGTGAGGACTCTCGCTGCTGCATTCTGGACTAGCTGAAGCTTTTTTATGCATCTAGTTGAACAACCAGACAGTAAGGTGTTACAATAGTCCAAGCTAGAGGTGATAAAAGCATGAACTAATTTATGTGCATCGTTTAGTGACAACATGTGCTATCCTGGTGATGTTATCTACATGAGCTTCAAATGAAAGACTGGAATCTATAATCACACTAACGTCTTTTACTGTTGCACTAGATAGAACAGAAAGGCCATCTAAAGTTACAGTGTGATCTAAAATCTTGCTTTTAGCTGCATGAGATCCTATGACCAAAACTTCTGTCTTATCAAGATTAGGCAGAAGGAAGTTAATTAGCTTCCAGACTCTTATATCCTTTACACATTGCTCAACTTTATTAAGCTGTTTTTTTTCTCATCTGGTTTTGATGATTCATATACTGTAACTGAGTGTTGTCAGCATAACAATGAAAACTAACAAAACACCAAACTCTGCTAGAGAACATGCAGAATAATAACAATATAAATCTACATACTGATAACAATCAGTCAAATAGGATCTGAGCCAGGAGAGGGCCGTTCCCTTAATTCCTACTACATTTTCTGTGACGCAACCCTGATCAGAGGCCAATTGGAGGTAATTTACTACTTTATTGAGTGCTGTCTCTGTGCTGTGATGAGGCCCAAATCCTGATTGATACCGTTCATGTATGCTACTTCTATGAAGATATGAGTATCGCTGTTCCGCTACTATCTTTTCCAAAATCTTAGCGATAAAGGAGAGGTTTGATATCGGCCTGTAATAGGACAGCTGACCGGGGTCGAGGTCAGATTTCTTAATTATCGGTTTAACAACTGCTAATTTCAAAGATTTTGGAACATACCTACTGCTGAGTGAAGAAGAAATTATTTTCAACAGGGGTTCTGTTATTTCTGGCACTATCTGTTTGAGAAAATGCGTCGGTATAGGATCTAATACACAGATTGATGATTTTGCAGAAGAGATGAGTGAAGTTAGTTCATTCTCTTCAAGGGGAGTAAAGTGTTCTAGGTTCTGATGTGACATGGTTAGTTCAACATCTGCATCAATTAAATTGTCTGGTTTCAAAGCCTGAATTTTATGCCTAATATTTACAGTTCTGTGATTGAAAAAGTTCAGGAAGCATTCACTACTGCACGATGTTGATAATGCTGCAGTCATTCATCTTTAATCTTTAGTCAATCAGCTTTATGTGGTCAAAAATGCTATTGTATAATTGTACAATTGTATAATTGTATAAATGTGGTTTACATGGTCATCACAGGTGAAGACTTGGGTATAATCTGTTTGTGTCTAAGTCCACACTAAAAAAATAAGCCACCTCGACGTTGCGACAAGTTGCACAGCTTTTTAAAGTTTATTAAACTTTTAGAGAAATTTGCTGGCCAAACAAAGTAATTCACTGTATTTTTTATTTGTAACAACTTGTAACCAGTTCAAAATCTTAAGTTGACTCAGGATTGGTTGTGAGCTAAATTAATTATATTTCTCGAGTTGATTTAGCCCAACTTTTCATATACTCCAAAAGGTAAGACTGTAGTTGACTATGGCTTTGTTTGAAGCAGAAGTTGATGTGCAAATTCCCAGATAACTCGACAAAGATGTCTCCCATTGTAGCCCAGAGGTGGGTCAAGTGATTGTTTTTCTATAAAAACAAATTAGTTGTAACAATAACCCAACAATTTAAACTCAAACATTACTTAAAAATTTTTTTATTCTTCCAAAACTAGCCAAAGTTAAAACAGTGATCTGCAGAATCAGGAGATCAGGAGAATACAGGAAAGACATTCCAGAATGAGAGGACAATTTAGGCACCAGAACATTTAAAAATGTAACCTTTATCATTTTATGTTGTGTATTAAAACATGTAATAAACTGTCAAATAATTGTATTCATCCAGCTCAAACATCAAATGTACACTTTTTATAAGTATGATATTTTATTTGTTGTGTGCTCTGTTTGGCGCAACCCTGTTACAAAATGCTCAAGAACCTGAAAAGGTATATTTTAAAATATTGCTTAATAAATCTTTTACCCATAAGTAAAGAAAATCACATTCACACTGAATTCTCATTTAATTTTACATAAGACTTGCCTTATATTTGTTACAGTAGCTGTACGTGGGTTGAAGGAGAGGCATATTTGCAGAGGTGACGTGCTTTTGTTTGCTGAACGCTTGCGTGGCTGTGTGTGCTGGGGTGGAGCAGCTGTTGCTGGGCAAAACAAAAAACTGTACAGTGTGGTCACATGAAGCCCAACTAAGTTAGCTAAACTTATCTCACTAATGCTATTACCTCAGTATAACGATAAGCAGAAACACACCAACCTCGCGTATATAATGTTAACTGTCTAAAATAACCAGTAAGCTAACTGAAACATATTTGATTTAAATAAATAAATTAATACTTTCCCAGAATATCCCAGACTCTCCCAGAAGAGTCAATAAAAGCCATCTTCATCTTTAGTGCAGTTTCTCTGCACAGCGTCTGTAAAAACGCATATTTCTAGAAAAGGGATCTCGTGAGCTGCCGCAGCAGCACATGGGAAGCTGTGAACATGACGTACAGTACCTGTAGGGGGCAGTCACGTTTCAATCTGAGTTGGGTTGCTTTTGCTATGAATACTCAAAGTGCTACATGATTAAACTCAATGCAAAAAAACGGAAAAAGAAATGTCTGTTTCCTCCCTAGACCTTTTGTCTGTATCACAATGAAGTGAACTTCAACGCGTCTTCTTGTAATATATAAGCGAAATATATTTCGCGTATTGTCACTATTGCTGTGTGTGGGCTTTAGCTGAAGCATAATCGCAGAGGTGAGTAATTCGAAAGTTTTTAATAATGAAAATGGAAGCAGAAACAGACAACCGATAAACATGGAACGTTGAGAGGGGTAACAAAGAAACTAGGACAACAACCATCTAACTAAACACAACAGCCATGTAAGTAAACAGAACAGGAGAAACCAGGACTGGAGAGAACAGTGGTTAAGGAGATGGGCATGACACAGAAAACACAGAAGATTCAGTTAAACACGATACCATAACTAAACTGAATAGAGTAGAACAGAACAGAAACTAAACCTAATAGGAGCTAAACAGAAAACACAGACAATTTACAATAACTTGTGAAGCTGGACAGGACGGGAGCAGGGGTCCGTTCTTCGTACCTCGCTTGAAACATCCGACATGAATTGACAGATCTAAGATGAGATCATCGTGCTAATTACGATGCGGCTAATTCGGTTCTTTGAGCACACCTGTTGCTGATGATTAGTCTAGTTGTCTAGGATTATTGCGAGTTTGTGTGTTGGTTTAAAGGTAATATGCATCGACAGTAGATACACTGATCACAACCCCTTTGATTGGTTAACGAAATGGCAAAAGAGCAGCTCAATTTTTTTTCTCAAGCGGAGCAGGAGCTTTTATTAGAGGGTTACATAGAATTTCAAACTTTAATAAGGATAATTTAAAATAAAAGTAATTATTAAATACGTGAGTTCTGCCCCTGTACACACACACACACACACACACACACACACACTCTCTCTCTCTCTCTCAAATCCTATTTGTATTAATTTAAAGTTAGCTGAACAAATTTGATATTTTAAGTAATCATAACAGTAACTGTCACCTTAAAGGTTCACCAATTTAAATCTATAGAGCACTGCTGACTCAGTGGTAGGTGTTTTGCCTGCCATGCAAAAGACCTGGGTTCGATTCCTGGGCTGGATTTAATTTATTTTATTTGCAACAAGTTCAACAAACTCAAATATTGAAAGTTCTGTTTACTTAAAATTGGAAACATCATTACTTAAAATTATTGATGTAACTGATTACCTCAAATATTTTGAGTTTTGCCAACTTAATTGGGTTTACAGTGTAAAAGTGAAGTAGAAGAACAAGTATAGTAAAAAGAAGGATATTGTCATGCTGTGCTAAAGGATCCTGTCTATCAGGCAATACACAAGGAATTTGAAAAACTCTGCGAATAATCCTAACACCTTCAGTAACCGGTTGCTCTCTCATAAACGGACAAGACATGGCTGCGACAGATTTGAGAAAATTACCTCCACTTATATAGATGCAATTGGGGGATAGAATGTTACATATTATTAGACACACACGGAGATTAACACACGAATGATGACACTGTATGTATGTTTAAATACATCCATCCATAAATATATGCAAGATACTTTTCCCACGTGCGTCAGTCCCCGTCAGTCATGGTCTTTAACCAATCAGATGTAACCTCGCCATTTCAACCAATTGTAACCCGCCAGGGGCGCACCCTAAATCCTGTTTATATGAAATAAACCTGCTTCCGAGCAGGTTTAAGCTTACGGACATGTTGCTATGACAGCAAGTGCAAGATGCGCTTTGAAGAAAGAAACAATCTAAGATCAGGACATGTCAAATCCAGCTAACTGAGTTAGCGACGTACGAAGAACGGACCCCAGGACAGGTCAGGAGCAGATCAAACACCAAACAGGAACTGAAAAGTAGAAGATCTATGAAAATTGGCTAGAAGACGCAAACCACGGGGTAATCACAACAACCCTATAACCAAACATAACAGATGCAAGAACCCGATTAACTGAACACATGTCTATTTATACATAAACTTATTTTGAGCTACCTCGGTTCAGGTGAGCACTCCTATCACCTGACCAAGGTGCATTCTGTGAAATGTAGTTCAACAAACAGAAAACACAACAGAACACCATAAGGAGTCTCTGGGCGCATGGTCCCCTCTAGTGGTTATCCCTGACATGTATAGGCCTAAATTTAAATTTTTTATTTATGGTCAGGTCTTATGTTTTATCTACAAGCGTTGCAATTTTTGCTGGTTTCAAAACACATGTTTTCGGAGATTTGAGCTCCAGACAATCCCCAGGCGCTCTGAGCTCATGTACTCGCCCAACGCAGCCACACACTCGATAAAACAGCAGAATCATTTAATTTGGATATTTCTAACAGACAATCTATTTATTTACATTATGTGAAGAAAACAAAATGGTTCTATCTACGAAATCAAATGGAATGTGTCAACCCCGCAAGAGTGTTAATTTACCCACTGGTTGGGTCACATAAAATAACCCAGCACTTTAACATTTAACCCAGCAGTTTTTAGAGCGTAACATAAATATGTGTTCTGTATAGACTGAATAAAACAATACAACATAGGTTAATATGGTAAAGAAATTCTCAGACACTTCCACTGCAAGGATTAAAAAACAGTAACAATGTCAATTTTAGATTCTGTAGAAGCTCAGTGGTCCGCACACAACCTCTCATGGGGTAGGCTTATAATTTAAATAAGGTTTGGGCTCCAGGATGTTGAGCCTATTTCTTACCGTCTGCTCGGTTCAACTTCATAGTTGGATTTGATATTTTTCGAGTGTAATTCATAAATTATGTTTATAATAATTAACTGAGATGCCCTAAATCATGCCTTAAAATTAATCTACAGTACAATTCATTTAAAATCAGGATGTGTAAAAAAAAAAAAAAGGCAGTGATTTGATCAAAAGGCTGATAAACGTGTGCGATTTATAGGTAAAAATGCAGACATACTCCCCCAGAAATGCAACAAACACAAATATACAGTATAGGCTACTCGCTATATAAACGCTGGATTTCTCTTACACGACAGCGGGCTCGCATGTGAGCCAATTTTGTAAAATATGAATAAAATTAGTACTAAAATATTAGGCACAAATATATGATATGATAAGACATTGAAAAATCTATTTACACACAATGTAGTTCACAAATATAAAGCAAATGCATTTATTAATTTATTGTATATATTTAACTTCATTCAGCCATTTAAGTTATATGAAAAATAACGTGCCTACCTGCCCACTATTATTTTCTGTTCAAATTTAAAGCTGCCCGCGCATGTGTGCAAAAAGACGAAGTACAACAAAGAATACAAAAGTGTAAATAAACATTTTATTTCTTCCTTTGCATGGGGAAATTTACTGATTTATGGTTTTGTTGTTCAAGATTTATGCCATAAAGAGAAACAGTGAATTCTTGTATGTTCCCTTAAGTGGCCAAAAGGTGGTGCTGTGGGTGTCACATGTAGGAGAATGCGCATGTGTTCTAGTTTCAGACATCTCGTGTGACGTGCAGTGAGCAGGAGGTGCTTCATGCTCTTGGTAAAATCACATCATAGTTGAGGCCATCCGGCGGTAAATATGATATTTCCTGTAAATATTCTTGTTGAGTGTCATGTCTGGATGTATATTTTGAGTGGTTATATTTGTAAAGTTATACCATGTGCAATGATGTCCAATGGTATAATGTCATGTGAGGTTTAGGCATGTTCAGATGTAAATCTTAGAAGAGGAATACACTTAAATGTGCAAATGTTTAGTGTTTTAATGTGCCTTGCACAATATGTGATTGTTTACACAGTGCGTGTATTGCTTGAATGGGGAAGATTTCAGCCTTTGTAAAGTGAACAGAAGGTGCAAAGTAGAGGTTCATGGTTGTGAGTGTTATTTCTTTCCATTTTATTTCTCCAAGAAATGTGCCAAAGAGTAACATAACATGAGGTGTACTTATAATGTTTTTATTTTGCACAGTGTTCCCACTGCCGTATTGTACTAAATAGTAACAAATTTCTTTTCATGGTGGTTTTCTGTAATATATCAGCGGTTGCCTCACGTTGTTTTTCTTTAATGTAAATTTTCCCTTTTTCTATTTTCATGACGGCTGTATGTTTATTGCCGTGTGGTGATGTTCGGGAGTGTGCTGCTTTAAAGGGTATAAACAGTGAGATGGAGCTGTGAAAATTGGAGTTGTGCTATCACTCTTTATTTAAGATCTGTCATTGACTAATATCTTTTTTTGTCCTTATTAGTTTCTTTCTTTCTTTTTTTACCCGTAATAGTGAAAGCTTTGAGCCAGCACTGTTTTCTGTATATTTTAAGAGAATTGCACTAAAATAATTTATTTTGTAGACAACTGAATAGACTACAAAAGATGTAGAACCGCTCTATGTGTTCCTGGTGGTAATCCCCGGTCACATTAGCCTAAAACAATAGTTTCCAATGCTGAAGCAATCATGATTTTGTTTTTGTTTTACAATAGCTCTTTCATAATCTACAATGTGTATGTGCTTTAAATGTACAGTAAGCAATAAATACTGCCTTTTGCAAAGTGAAAATGAGTGCCATTGATCAAAAGGCTGATAAACGCATGCGCAGATATGAGCAGATTTATCGATAAAACTGACGTACTCCCCTAGAAATGCAACATACAAATACACTGAAAAAAATAATTTCATTTTTTTTAAATAAAATAAAAATTTGTTTTTGCTCCCATTTTTTATGAGATGAACTCAAAGATCTGAAACATTTTAATGTTTCACAAAAATAACCATATCTCTCACATATTGTTCACAAATCTGCCAAAATTTGTGATAGTGAGCACTTCTCCTTTGCCGAGATAATCCATCCCACCTCACAGGTGTGCCATATCAAGATGCTGATTTGACAGCACGATCATTGCACTGATGTGCCTTAGACTGGCCACAACAAAAAGGCCACTTTAAATTGTTCAGTTGTATCACACAGCACAATGCCACAGATGTCGCATGTTTTGAGGGACTATGCAATTAGCATGCTGACAGCAGGAATGTCCACCAGAGCTGTTGCTCGTGAATAGAATGTTAATTTCTCTACCATAAGCCGTCTCCAAAGGCATTTCAAAGAATTTGGCAGTACCAACCTCACAACCGCAGACCACGTGTAACCTCGCCAGCCCAGGACCTTCACATCCAGCATGTTCACCTCCAAAATCGCCTGAGACCAGCCACTCGGGACAGCTGCTGAAACAATCAGTTTGCATAACCAAAGAATTTCTGCAGACACTGTCACAAACCGTCTCAGGGAAGCTCATCTGCATGCTCGTTGTCCTCATCGGGGTCTCGACCTGACTTCAGTTCTTCGTCGTAACTGACTTTTTATTCTCACATGCGATGACGTCTGGCACGTTGGAGAGGTGTTCTCTTCACGGATGAATCCCGGTTTACACGTTTCAGGGAAGGTGGTAGACAGCGTGTGTGGCGTCGTGTGGGTGAGCGGTTTTCTGATGTCAATGTTGTGTATCGAGTGGCTCATGGTGGCGGTGGAGTTATGGTATGGGCAGGCGTTTGTTATGCACGAAAGAACACAGGTGCATTTTATTGATTGCATTTTGTATGCACAGAGATACTGTGATGAGATCCTGAGGCCCATTTTTTTTACATGTTCATTAACAATAACTCAACATGCAGATTTTAATGTCTAAATAACTGGCAACAAAAATTAGTACTAGGGTGTACTAATTTTTGTTGCCAGTTATTTAGACATAAAATCTGCCAGTCAGTTATCTGCTATACAAGCTGCATACTGTCTTCTCTAAAGTACAGTATATCCAATTTTCATTTCTATAGTAATAAAATTTAATAAAGTGGCTGCTGAAATGTGAGGGGTGTACTCACTTTTGTAAGATACTGTACTAACAATTTGTTTGAGATTTGTGAACAATATTTGAGAGAGATGGTTATTTTGTGTATGTAGAAATTTTTTAAAAATATTTTTGTTCAGTGTATATAAGCTACTCACTGAATACAATGCGACAGAACACACTGAGGTGAACACTCGCAAAAAGCCTCAGTTATTGTGATCGCTCTTCTCACCTTTCATTCACGATAGATGTGAAGTTATCAAACTGGTTTTGCTGATGAGGGAATTGGCAGAATTGAGGGGTTTAAAACGAATTGATAAGGCCGAGCAGATGTCTCTGCCTAAAAAGTATTTAGCCAGGAGCACATGTACTAAATAGAAATAAAATGTTTAATGGTACCAATTACATCAGACTTCATAGATGGATTTGATACTTGGATATATATATATATGAACTTATATATTTGTGTTTGTTGCATTTCTGGGCTATTCCAGCAATTATTTCCAGCCATGGTCAAATAACGGATCAAATAATATAATTATTTAATGTTGGACACAAACAGCAAAAAAGCATGATGATTATTTTAATTAAAAAAAAGCCCGAAGCACTTTGTGTGCATATAAGAATATTTACAAAAAAAATATATTTTTTTTGTTCATTCATGTCTTCTGATGATTCTCAATGTCGACACATTTTTATGTTTTAACGAAGATATGTTGACCTATTCATGAATCCGGACATTTGCATAGTTAACACCATCAGATAGCCTACTATTAGGAACTGAAATTAATTTTAAGACCAAAAAACTATATATCAAACTTTTAATTATGAATCTGAAAGCAGTATTTACATCTCATTTCATTATGAACATAATATGAAGCACATATACACACACATTCGTCATGAAAGCTCTATTGTAAAACAAAATATAATTCATGTTTTGTTTCAGCATTGGAAACAATATTGTTTTAGGCTAACTAATTATACACACTTTTTCATTGTACTTGCTCTGGTTTTAGATAAATTCCTTCCATGCACCATCTGTCAGATATTCAGTGAAGCACAATACATTTATTTAAATTCTTAAATGGATTTTGCAGCACTGTGCGAGACGAATTGTGACTTTTCCCAGGAAAAATGCGCATTCTTAATGGCCACATCTGTAAATCACGTCACTGGATCTCAGGGAAGGTAAAAGGCTGGCACAACTTGATTTTTTTAGTTTATTCAATCTGTTTCAAAAACAATATCTGTTTTCTTAACAAATACCACCATGACAAGTTGGACCAACAATACATTATTAATTAATTCAATATTTAGGGCCCGAGCACCTACCGGTGCGAAGTCCTATTGTTTCTGAAGGAATTATTATTCTGTATTCTTTTTCGAAAATTTTTGTGTGAAACTGTGTTCATGAGTGGGTGTGGCCAAATGACTCGGCAGCGTCGCCTGGAATATGATCTGGGTCCCTGTAAAACCTACTGACATGAAATTTGGTACACTGAAAAAAAAGTCTACTTGAGGTATCCTCTAAAGTGAACAGGAAGTCCGCCATTTTGGAAATATGGCAAGATGTTGCATTTTGCACACATTGTGTTTTAACGAATTCCTCCTAGGGGAATTGCCTGATCGAGTTAAAAATTTCTCAGAAAAAAAGTCATTAAAAGCTTTCGTCTGGGTCGAATTTGACGAATATGATTATTCAGTCATAGCACCACTAACTGGTATGAGGAAATGATTGGTTTCTATGACTTTTTGGCTGGATTTCTGTACAAATGAAGGGTTGACATCAGAGAGAACATGCAGAAGGGCATTGTGGAGGCCTGCATGGACTGCACAAGGTGCGAGGGCCTGATCATCGCTGCTTGCAGCTTTAATTATCTAGTTGTTTTTACAGTGCAAACCTATTAGACCAATTACAGTATTAAGCTATCATAGGAAAAAATCTTGTATGAAAGGCCATTCACAGCCTTTCATACAAAAGGTAGGGAATCAGTAATAGACCTCCCCATGATGTTTATAAACAACACCATCATAAAGGCAATGGTAGAAGTACAATACAGCTGTTGATAAGACTGCAAAAGTCTTATCAGTTGACCAATAATACCCAAGTACCCAAGTATGTAAATGTTCTTCAGCCCCATAGCTGGACTTCCTGCTGAGAAATCAAACCGTTTTTTTCTCTCTCACAAAAAAGCAGAAATTCTTCCATTCTACTATTTAAACCTTTAACTATGTGCATTATATAATAATATGTTGTAGCAAAAATAAAAAGCCAGTCAAGAATCAGAAAACGTATAAGCAAATCTGTTTGACATGAATTTATTTATAGGAAGAGCAAGACACTAGGAATTGCCATTTGAAAGAGGTTAACATGTAGTCAGATATTTTATAACATGCATTACAACACTATTTCAACATTAAAGAAATTTATATTCTGGTTACCATATACTGTATGTCGTGACTGAGTGGATTTGTTTTGTTTCACCCAAATTATTTATTTAATGTGGTTAACATATTGGTGTTAAGTATTTTATCTTCAACTGAACGTTTCTTGGCAAAGAGGTGATTTGGTTCCCTGTTGTGCAAATCGGGCTGGATCTTGAACATGGGTGCTCCCATGGGCCAGCGAAAGCCTTCAAGGCTGTCCATAACAGTGGTACCATGACCAAAGTCCTGGGAACAGGGCTTTTTCTGCAGCAATTGAACGAGGGTTAGCATGTCAGGGTCAAGCCTTGCTACAAGTCCAGAGCGGACAACTTCTATTGTCTCCTCATCACAGTCCATTAAGGTTTGCAGCAGTGTGCTGTAGTACCTAAAAGGCAAAAGAAATGAGCAAATTTGCAGAAAGTTTTCATGGATTAATCAAATTCAGAAGAAAACCCATAGCTTTACCACTTGTGTATTTCTAATTTGGTTGCGCAGAACAACCTTTTTTGTTTAAAAAGGTTCTAAAACTCCTATTTTTGAAGAGAAAGTAACAATAAAGTAAAAAAAAAAGGAAGTACTTGGTTTTCAAGTGATATGCTTGTTTTTGTGTGGCTAATGCATACAAATTTCAAATGGTCCCAGAATCTTATCCTGTACATTGAGAACCACATTCTATCAGCCCATTTGTGCCATTAGTTGGATTTCACACATACTGTAGAAAGGTTTTCTTGTTGGTTCAAGATGGTTATATATGATAGTACACATGGATTAAGGTTTATGCAAAAAGATAGACTTGAATATCAAAGCTTCTTTAAACAATTCATTCATTCATTCATCTTTATACTACTTATCCTTCTGTATATACTACTTATCCTGTTCCGGGGGCATGGAGCCTATCCCAGGAGACTTTAGGCATGTTCCTTTTCCAGGTACACCCTGGGAAGGATGCCAATCCATCTCAGGGTGCACACACACACACACACGCACACACACACACGCACACACACACACGCACACACAAAGGCAATTTGGGAAAGCTACTTTGTCTTTGGATTATGGCTGGAATCCAGAGTACCCAGAGGAAGAACATACACACACAAACCGGAAGCAGGAATTGAACTCTTTAGGTGTGAGGCCGCAGTGCTAACCACTCAGGTACCATGCCACGCGCAATTTATTAAAACGTATATAAAAAATATGATTTTCAAGTTCACTCATAATGATATAGGAAATTGCTATAAGTGACTTATTTGCACTACATTGGCTCCCCCAAGGAGCCATTGGGTTCACCGGTTTTACTGGCACCTAGATGTCAAATGGGACAGTTTAGAAGGGGTGGATCTAGCAGCAAAACTGAAATTCCATATGTCCTTGACTTGAATTCATAATTTGGGCAGACTAACAGGAGAATTTGCTACATATGCAAGAACAGCAGTTGTGGCTGTATAGCAGGGGCTATGAAAATTTGCAAATAAACTGGGAAATAAAGTACTTGTTTTGCTACCCATATTGACCTAAAAATTACTAGCAAAATGACAATGGCTCCATGAGGTAAAATTAACAAATAAATGAGTTTGTCAGGCCTTTTGTGAATAGTTTTTCTTAGAAAAGGAGCAGAGCAGGGCGATTCATTGGCATGATGATGGACGCCTCCAATAATGCCTTTATAATGAGCTCACTCAGGCTTGTTCACAATAAAATTATTGGTTGCTTTACATCCCAGGGACCTGTCATGTCTGTGTTTCATTTTGGTTCTCCCATTTAGTTAGAGCTAAATGGGAGAACCAAAAATACGTTGATCATATCCATTATATCCAGTATATGACCGTGAACATACCTAACCTCCCAGTTGCCCCATTGCCCTCCCCAGTCACTCTCCGCTATGTATATGCATGTAAATAGGATGTATATCAAGAACATCAAAGGTCTGACATGTCCATTGGTAAAGAGCTATATAAGTAAATTTGAAGATGGCACAATGGCATAGTGATTAGCAATATAGTCTTGCAACTCCAGGGACTGTATGTGTGGATTTTGCATGTTTTCCCGTGCTTGGTGGGTTTCCTCCTAAAATCCAAATTAGGCTCATTGGTATTCCCAACTTGCATGTAGAGTGTGAATGAGTGTGAATGAGTGTGAATGAGTGTGAATGAGTGTGAATGAGTGTGAATGAGTGTGTGTGTGTGCGACCTGTGATGGATTGGCACCCTGTCTAGGGTGTACACTGCCTCATCCCCAAAGTACCCTCGGATAAGTGGTATGGAATGATAAATAGTATAATGAATGAACAGGTACATTTAAACTGAATAGATTTTAATGGAAAAAGAGGTGATTTATTATAGGTTTTCCACCTCAATCTCCTAAAACCATGTAGAAAGGTGGTGACTGTGGTTCTGGTGACAGTTTCTAAAACCAGATGTAATGAAAACACTCAAGTTACCCTCGTTCCCTGTGGAGACCACCTACTCACTGCCTCAGAGAGCACACATTGCCAAGTTGCAGAAGGAGTTTTAAGAGGTGTTTTTGCCTCTCCCCAGTCATACAACATGAAAACAATCACCCCACTGCCAGGGCTGCCCCTACCTTCTAACTAAACACAAAAAAATGTTGGATGTGCCTTTTTGGATATTCCCATCACTCTTATGTCCCACAAAAAATACAACCTTTTCCCTACTATTCAGCTTACTGTTTATTTAGTCTTCAGTTGAGTGTTTAGTTAGGCTACTTTATTTACTAAGTCTAGCAAATCTATTTTAATGTAATTTTTTGTAAAATTATAGGAATAAGTAGCAGATTTTAAATTATAACAGGAATTATAACAAGATAAAAATCCTGTCCATTTGTCTGGTTCTTTATGCTGCTGAAATGTAATATTTAATTGAGAGGTTTCAAATGTCGAATTTCATATAATTTAATGCTCTTTTTAGCATGTTAAATTACTGTCTCAGAACAGTTCACATTATAAAATGGTGAAGCTGACTAACTTCCAAAACAGTGTTGATTATTGGCAGTGGCACATGCAGCACCTGAGGTCTGTCCTGAGGTTGTCGAGATAAGCAAGTTCACAGTGTGAACCCAAAAAGTACAAAATAGGGCAAGTGTGGTATCTGGGTTTTCGCTTAAGTCATGGTCATGTGTGTCCCCAAATAGGTGCATGTTCTTCCCCAAATAAATAAGACCACAGCAATTGCGTCTTGTTAGAAACCCAAGACCAAAATGGAGGTAAGACATTGTCTAAGGCTTTCTGGCTATTTGGATATCACCAGCCCACTGACTGATTTCACTACAAAGGGAATACTACTGGATGGAGCCATAGCAACAGTTTTTTAAAAATTATTATTATTATTATTTAAGCTAGAGCATGCACTCTGTGGCAGGGCACATTTTGCATGTTCTATGCTGCACTGTGTGGCAAGGTACTGTTTGCATGTTCCTAACTTCTATCTACCCTTTATTTTTCAAACTGATGCAACAGACAGGGGACTGGAGGCCACACTGGAGTCAGGGAGTGGGCATATGTTGGAACAGAATGTGGTGTGATCAAATGCCAGTCTAAAAGCTGGTAACAGGGAAAAGTAAGTGGTAAAGTATCCACCTGGTTCCAGTTTTATTACTGAGTGTTTTAAACACAAACCTCAATACTGATTTAGGTCTTGTAAATCTTGTAGGTCTTGTAAACAGATTTAGGTCTTTAAATATGCTTCTCTTTGGTGACCAGGAAAGTAAACATCAGATTTTAGCTGTATTGGCATCAGAGGAATACAGTGATGAAGTCCTTTCAGCCCACATTGCGAAGGTGAAAAAAAAATGTGATTGATGCCCTGCTGTATTTTGTTCAAGATAACAGTAGAGTAATGCAGAATTTAACCCTATTCCTGATTTTTGTTAGGTTAAGCAGCTCTCAAAATGAGGAAAATATGTTGCAGTTCATTTTGTTTTTGCCACTTGGGAATATCTCTGATTGTTCTACTTTGGTTGTATTTTGATTTCCTATCTGCATTAGGTCTGATGACCTATCTGCATTGGTTAGGTCTGATGAAATTTATTATGTAGAATGTTGAGTTGTAGATGGTGTTGGCATAAAAATGTTTTTGTCAATTTTATTTGGGGAATTAAAAAAAAATGGGGAATTTGCCCTGGATGACTAGAGCCATTGCCCGAGCAGGAAACTGCGGTGGCATATTGCCAAATTAAAAAAAAAAACCCAACTAAATAGCAAATAATATCTAAATAACTATCTCATTAATTATTAATTAATTCCCAGTTTTCTCCATAATTTAATCATAGTCAATTCCCACCTGTAATCAGGGCACTCCCACATCAAGCCCTACAACTACAGTACCAACAAGGAAGGGCAAAGGCTATCACTTACTTCCTCCAAACTCTCGTTTGGTAAATATTTAGCATAATGTTTTATTGTTTGCACCATTAAATATATTTATCTCATCACTAATCATTGATGATTAAGGTGTTAATTGATTTTTAACCATATTTAAACATGCATGTATTTTGCACTTTCAAACCATTTAGTTGTTTTGTATAATTTTCAATCAAATACAAATATTAATGCAATGTTACTCTTTATTGCAAATAAAATTAACCTAAGTAACAAACTAATTTATTTTTGGAACAATTTTCCAATCAAACTTATTTAAACAACATAGATTCTAGAAATTTTAAATTAATTATTTAAATAGTTTTTCTTTTTTTTTTTAAAGGCCCAACCACATCATGTTAAGGTCATCTAAAATTCTGGAATGATCTTCCTAAATAACAAGCTTTATTAAAGCTCACCATCAGTCATTAGAATCACCTGTGCCAGCATTTTATTAGCATTCATTTAGATGGGATGCCAGTTTATCACATGACTTAAAGTTTGTGCTACTTTGTAGTTTGTGTTATTATTCTAAAATAATAAAATTATAATTCTAAATCCAAGGACCACCAAAAATGAGATAGTAAGAAATTTTTATTAGATTTACCTGTTTGGGAAATTTCTGGGCACCTGCACAACTTCTCCAATGGCATCAGAGTTTGAGCGGGCTATTCCACATATGTCCAGTTTTTTGTAACAGTCCTCTTGTACTTCAGTAATCATTTTCTGGAAAGTTCCACAGCGTCGGATAGTCTGGTAAACCTTGGAGGAGATGCCATTGGAAATGCACTTGATGCTCTCCTTGAAAAAGGACTTACCCTACATGTAAGATATTAGATATAAATATATTTCTTTATTATTAAAAATACTTTTCTCATGTATGTAATCATCAACGTATTACACAATGCAACTCATTCAATAGTTTACAATTTTAAATTGTATTACCTCTGTGTTAAAAACTGCCGCTGCATGGAGAAAGATGTTACAAATGTCCTGCATACCATCAATGTCACAGGTAGAATTTTCTAGGCAGGAGAATGTGCTACAGCCCACTTGTGAAGCGCTGTTCAAACAGCGGACCACTTCCGCTAAAGCATATAAAAAAGTAAACACTGTTTAACTGTATAAATAAAATTTTATATAAGTTCTGTGTAATTCTGAGTGAAAATGTAACAAAATGTGTAAAATATTCTGAAAAGAAAACAGAATACTTACATGGACTATTGGCTGAGAAACGAGTTTTTCTTATTGCAGGTGCATACTGCTCTGTTTCAAAGGCAGATAAAGCTGAAACAAGAAATATGAGGAACCCAATTCTTAAGAGCATTTTTGAGCTTTGCCCAAATGTGTCTATTTTCCAATAAGTATTTAGAGCTTATTTTTCTCTTTAAGACTTGAAGGAAACCACTGGTTTATATAGCTTGCAAGTTTTAAATTAACAGGTCATTAATCCTTAATCTGATTACGTTTTCAAAGAGATAAATATCTCACAGTTAGGTCAAACCTAAACAGGACCAAAAACTTTCCATAGTCTCATAAATATTCATGATTCTTAAGTCCCCTGAGCAGTTTCCATTGAATCCAATAAGTCTGTTATACTTCCATTTTGCCACATTTCAGCACAAGTTCTTGCATTTTATCCTGCACTTTAAGGACCTTTTAAAATGTCTAAAACAAAACTGTACTTTGGAGATATTTTCGTGTTCAGTTGAGAGTAAATATAAATTTATTTTCCCAGTTAGCATTATTAGAAAAAGTCAATTAAATTATTGTTTTCCTAGTGCTTCTAATCTGTGTCCCAGACAAGGTAGGGTTGCTATTTACTAGGCTAAATAAAATCCAAGAATGAAATCGCTTGAAGTCATTTGTTATTGTATTGCTTATAGGGTGAGTTCCACTGACAATCACTCTGATGTAGATAATTAACATTAATATGCATTAGGTTTATTGCAGATTCTGAACAAAATGGAACCTGATTACTCGATTCACAATATGGGATAGAGTATTAGTATATAGGTTAGCACCATTCTTCTACATCTTTCCTCAGAATGTAAAAAGATAAAGATGCTTGAATTTACCCTTGAATCAGTCTTTACTTACTACATCCTTTTCCTGCTAAAGCTTCCTGCTTGAGGTTGTGAAAGGGTAGGCCTAGACAAATAGGAAAGATTTTTTTTTCTTTCCTGATTTTGTTTCAACACAGATCCTGAGCCTAACATTGAATTAATTCTCTGGCCTTCAGTCTTCCATTGAATTTAATGGAATTAGTCTTTCATTAACATCTACTTATGAGCCAATGGTGAGAAGAAATTGCTGTTCACAGAGCTGAACCTAGCCTTCATGCGGCCCTCCCTGTTCTGCACTTTACCTTTAAAAAGAATTGTAGATGCCGCCAATGCATTGATTATTTAAAAAAAAAAAAAAGAAGAATTCACACGGAGCCTGTTGTTGCAGTACAGTTAGTTAAGAACAGTCACTACACTTAGACACACACACAAAAAAAAAGCCTTACGTGCGCACACCTATTCACAATGTTAATAGTGAACTTTTACGTATGCGTGGGCACGGATGTTAACTATATGAGAGACGCACGCGCACTGAGACTAAGCATGCGAGACGATTACTTGCCATTTCGCAGTGTGTGAGAGAGAAGAACCATTGGCTCAACTGTGATCACATGACGCACGGCAGACAAAACGCATGCATACTACTTATGTTAAAAGATCTCGCTCGTTTTTCAAGTTTAAATTTATTTAAAATTTTTGCTTGTCTTGCAAAATGCTTGCAGACCAAGTTACTAGCAATCAAAGGCTCCACTGTATTGACTGTTCTATATTATAGAAGAATATAGATTTTATATGATAAACTTTGTGTACCATCTACAACCTGGGCATTTTTAATCTAAAACGCAAGCATACTTACAAGCCATGTGCAGTTGAAATATGAATGAATAACATTACCATTCTGATAACAGAGAGAAACTTTTTTATTCTCTGTTTGCATACTCTTGCAAGCTTAAAATTTTCTTGTTGCAAATGATAGCAATTATATGATGCTAAAGATACTATGTTTTTATTGTAATACTGTTCAATACCAGCATGGTTGAAGCAATAAACCTTCTCATGGTAGAAAGCCATGATTTCTTGAAGCTTTCATTACACTACAAACTAAACCTTGACAGAGAAGTCTAGGTGACCAATGTTTTGTTTTAAAATTAAGCGTGGTTATGAGAAGTGCCATTACATCCATATCATCTGCACTTATAAGGATGCTGCTGTAAAGCACATTTTGGTACATGCCAATATGAACGCATATTCACGTTACACACTACTCGATTACCTTTTTCAAGTTGCAATTGGCAGTAGTTCATTCATAGACCCATTTTCCAAGGGAATATGATAACGTATTATAAAAGAAGCTACAACGTAGCTTATTATTATTATTATTAACGTATTATTATGTGGAAGCTTTCATGGTTATTTAACTGATGCATTTGATATACAGTAGTGCAGCATTTACTGTAAATGCAGCATTATATAATAAAAACAGGGCCCGTACTAAGTGTCTCAGAATAGGAATTGTGTAAATAAATCACTGTGTATCTAATTGCATTTCAGCACCATACATGCTTATTTTAAAGCCTTTTCTCGGATGCAAAAAAAAAAAGTTTTATAGGAGTAAGAGAAATTTATCAACATCCTTAAAATAGAAAATGTGGGAGAGCTCTGTGGGTGTAGTAACTGGTAGTAATGAAAATGGCATTCAGGCAAAGAAGAGCACAGAAGAGAGATGCTAATAAAAGGTATGCAAAAATGGAATACTTTTTGTGACAGATTGTGTGCTGTATTCAACTGGTTGTATGCTGTCTTTACAGGTGACTACTACTTAAATTTTTTTGTTAGAGCGAAGATGCAGCATTGAAACTGATAATCTGGATTTGTGCTGCCAACAATGTCGGAAATAATAAACCAAACGTTGCTTTTACAGCAATACCGATTCATGCGTAGATTCGTACATTTCTCCACCACGCAGTGAGAAATCAACAAAACATCCATGGCAAACAAAGCATCATCCATGGCAAACGAATCATAATACAACTGAATTCCAGAAAAGTGGTGACATTTTTAAAATTTTAATAAAATGAAAGCTGAAAGACTTTAAACCAATATTTTATTCACAATAGAACATAGAGAACATTATCAATGTTTTAATGGTTAAATTTTACATTTTAACATTTGTTACACTTTTGAGCTCATTTCAAATTTGATGCCTGCTACAGGTGTCAAAAAAGTTGGCATAGGGGCAACAAAGGGCTGAAAAAGCAAGACCTTTTTTAAAAGATTAGGCTGGAAGAACATCTAGCATCAGGTCTGTAACATAAAAGGGATGTCTTAGAGAGTCAGAGTCTCTCAGAAGTGAAGCTGGGCAGAGGCTCTCCAATCTGTGTAAGAGTGTTTGTAGAATACAGTGGAACCTTGGATTGCGAGTAACCGGTTTGTGAGTGTTCCGCAAGACAAGCAAATAAAAAAAACATTTTTTTTTTTTTTTTAGCAAGTCTTGGTTTACGAGTACTGAGCATCATGTAGCACGGATGCGTTTCTTGTTTTGATGTCGAGCGTCACAAGATCACAACTGAGCCAATGGAATTGTGGGTAATCGTCTCCCCTGCTCAGTCTTGGTGTGTCTCTCATTGGTATATTCAATATCCATGTGCGCATGTACTGTTTACCATAACAATGTGACGACGTGTGTGTGTGCGTGTAAAACCTCTTGTTTTGTGTTTGTGTGTGTGTATACAGTACGATTGTACTGTTTATTATAACACGTGTGTGTGCAGGTGTAAGGCAAAAGAATGTCTCATTCCAGAAACCACTGTCGGTAAGCACAATAAGCTGTGCCATTTGCAGATGCCAACTAAAGCTCTATCATGCAAAAAGGAAGCAATATACTTTAACAGTATGAACATGGTCCAGAAGCGGCATCGTGTCCTGTGGGCCAAGGGCCATTTAAAATGGTCTGTTTCAAAGTGGAAAAGTGTTCTATGGTACGACGAGTCAAAATTAGACATTCTTGTTAAAAATCACGGACACTGTGAGCCTCCAGGCTAAAGAGGAGGAAGACCTTTCAGCTTGTTATCAGCCTTCAGTTCAAAAGCCAGCTTCTCTGATGGTTTGTGGGTGCATAAGTGCAGAAAAGGTTTATAATGGTTTTAGACAGTGTCTATTTCAGGAAAGGCCTTGTGTATTTCAGTATGACAAAGCAAAACAACATACTGCAGCTATTACAACAGCATGGCTTTGTAATAGAAGAGTCCGGGTGCTGAATTGGCCTGTCTGCAGTCCAGATCTTTCACTTATAGAGGACATTTGGCACATAATTAACCAAAAAAAAAAGGAAAGGAAAGGTTTCTCGCTTTTACCCAGATGTTGATACTGAGGCAAAGAGGCGTCACTTATTCAGATGTATTGGACATGCCCTTATTTGGAAAAATTCTGGAGGGATGTGTTTCAAACCCTGTTTTACATACTATATTGCAGCCTTGAACCAGACTCCCTGAATCCCCTTTTTTGCATTACTGGGGAGGAAGATAAGCGTTTAACTCCAGCTTAATGTCGACTACTGTCCTTTGCATCCCTCCTGGCTTGGCTTTCTCTTTCATTTAAGTGAAAGGATGTCACCTCACCCACCCACAAAATGTGGCTCAAGGATAATATGTCCTGTTTGCCCCTGGAGAAGATTCACTACTCACTCTGTGATTCAGATTTGAAATTTCAACAGGAGTGGGAGCCGTTCCTTCACTTTCTTTCATATAAATGTTTTTTTCCTTCTTTTAATATGCCTGGTGTCTAGCTTTTCTTAGACTTGTAAGACTGGCTTGTAGTTATGGATAGGGAGGCAAGGGTTTGTAAGGGGTTTATAAATACAGTACAAGTGTGTACAAGTTTGCTTCATGTCTCTATTTGAAATTAGTGAAAATATTGTTGATTAAAATAAATAATTGAAAAATTGTTGATTTAAAATTAAAAAATTATTTATTTATTTATTTAGGATATAAGAGACTGGATGCTAATTAACTTCCTTCTGCTTAATCCTGATAAGACAGAAGTTCTAGTCATAGGACCGCTTGCAGCTAGAACCAGGATTTTAGATCACACTGTAACTTTAGATGGCCTTTCTATTCTATCTAGTGCAACAGTAAAGTATTTCATTTGAAGCTTTCTTTCAACTCAGAAATATTGCCAAGTTAAGGAATATATTGTCACTAAATGATGCAGAAAAACTAGTTCATGCTTTTATCACCTCTAGGATGTACTGTACTATTGTAATGCCTTACTGTCTAGTTGTTCAACTAGGTGCATAAACAAGCTTCAGTTAGTTCAGAATGCAGCAGCGAGAGTCTTCACTAGAACCACAAGATACGAGCACATCACCCCTATCTTATCTTCATTTCATTGGCTCCCTGTGAAACTTCGCATTGATTTTAAAATATTACTTTTGACCTATAAAGCATTAAATGGTCTCGTGCCGCAGTATCTGAGTGAACTGCTAGTGTCTTACGATCCACCACGCCTACTTCGATCAAAGGATGCAGGCTGCTTGTCAGGGCCGTATTATGAAAACTACAGCAGGTGGCAGAGCTTTTTCTTACAAAGCCCCAAAGTTATGGAATAGACTATCAAATAGTGTTCGGGACTCAGACTTACACACAGTCACAGTGTTTAAGTCTAGGCTGAAAACATATTATTTAACCAAGCATTTTTGTAAATATATTTGCCTTAGATAAAGGAGCTAAAGGAGGACTCATGGATGTAGAGTATTCGGGTGAACTGGTATGTTTAGATGCAGTCTTCCCCACTTTCATTGAGTTTGTTGACGGTGAGGTGATTGGTTGCTTTACATCTCAGGGACCCCTCATGTCTGTGTTTTCTTCTGACTCTCCCTTTTAAATATGCTGATATAGTTAGTCCTGCCGGAGTCCCTGCTTGCACTCTACACTAAATATACATTCACCTTATAAATTATGTGACTGTGACCATGCCTAACTGTTATCCCTCCTCTTCTGCTCTCCCCTCTCCTGTTCTCTCTCCCCCCTCTCTTTCTCTTTCTCTCTGTCGAGCTACACATGTCATTCCTAAGCTGCCACTGATCCAGACTCCCTCTGCTCTCTGGACCTGTCTGACTCATCCTGGTGCCCCGCTTCTGGTTGGAGATCTTGTCACATGGATGCCTCGTGTGTCTCTTTGGGATGCGTCCGGTGTCTGGGAACGGTTTCACTCTACCATGAAGAAGGTTCTGGCCTCGACTGATGTTGACAGCTTTTTCTGTGAGCACTTGACTTGGCTGTAGTCCAATTTCCTACAAGTCTAGCTGAGCCTCCAATAACTACCTGGACTCCATATTAACATCAATTAACATCAACTGAACTGCCTGCCACCTAACACACAGTATGAATGCAGATCAGTCCCTGCTTTCTGTTTCACCCAAATGAGGATGCACTGTAAAAAATGTCCGGAAATTTACCAATAAAATACAGTATAAATGCTACAGGATAAAACCATATTTCACAAAACTTGCCATAACCGTAGAATTTACAGTGAAAAACTGTAATTAGTTTTACAGAGTAAGTCCTTAAATTTAACAGTTAAAAACATATGAAAATATGGTATATTGCAGTAAAATTTAAGATATACTGTATTTACAAAAAGAAAAACATTATTTTGTCTTCGTCAGTTTTCCATAAGTATTATGGATATGACATTATGAGTTATGGATGTAACATATAAACTCTCAGAGAAGGTATTTGTTACTAATATACTGAAGCATCAGTTTCTATTTTACTAAACCCTTGTTGATAGAGTTTAAAAATCAGAATAATATCTGTCTAGACTTTTTTAAAATAGAAAACTAGTACATATGCACTATTACACTCCCCGTGCTATAAAACACAGCATGCAAGTTGTGTGGTGGACGCAGGGAAACCGAGAAAGAGTGGCACGCGAGCGGGGCAATGCACGTGCATATCTCTCCTTCCCTTTTTCCCTTCCTCCCTCCTTTAACCCTTTCCTTCCCTGAATAAAATGACCCCTTTTCCGTACTACCTCACGTCCGTGTTTATTTTTGCCCCCCCTTGTGCCAAACCCGTTACAAAATACATGAACATATTTGACACCCCTGTGCAATGTGCACTTAAAAACCACATTGCAGGACAGAGGACATAAACAATTTTAAACAATAAACATAAACAATGTGTGTGATAAAATCATATTTTTCTGTGTAAAGTTATAATAAAAACCCTTCTATAAAATTATATGCTTAGGTTGTCTGCCTAAAACGCTTAAAAATGTCCATCCTGAAATTTGTATATTTGATTTTGAGAATTTAAATATTGTTTTGCTGCACTGTAAACTCTAATGCTCAAAGTAATTAAACATATTGAGTACTGTTAACTTAAACAATTACAATTAGTTCAAATTAATAGACCTTGATGAGTATTTAGAACTTTTTGGTATGAATTTGTTGAAATGACAATTTTTAAGTTAGCTGAACATTTTTTTAATTTTAGGCCACAGTAACTGTCTCCTTAAAGTTCCACCAACTTAAAATCTTTCAGCCTAGCGATATTGTGTCTGATGTCATTAATGCACATGTAAACTGCCCACATTGCATTGTTTTGATCAAGATGGTGGATTGGTCTGTCTTCACGTGATACTGTAAGTATAATCTTTACAAATCTGGGCACCCTTAAATTCCAGAGCACTGGTGGCTCAGTGGTAGGTGTTTCGCCTGACATGCGATTAAACAAATTGTAAATAATTTGTCAACAACTAAAAAAAATATATAGTATGGGTTGGGCTACTCAGTAATGCAAATAAATAACGATTAATATGAATGAGTACAACAAACTCAAAAACTGATAGTTCTGTTTACTTAAAATTGGAAACATTACTTAAAATATTTGATGTAACTGATTACCTTAAATTTTTTGAGTTTTGCCAACTTATTCGGGATTACAGTGTGTCTTACAGTATTAAAAAATACATGGGACCATGCTGATGTCCAAGTCTTGAATAGATTTTGATGGGTTTTGATGATTCGATTTAGGTTTGTATTTACCAATTAATATAAAAGTACAACCAAAAACCTTGCTATCATATTTTTTACAGTAAACTTCTGGCAACTACAGCTGCCGGTTTTAACCGTAAAAAAATACGATTTATTTTTTACAGCTTCCCTGTTGAATCCGGTTCCTCTCAATGTTTCTTCCTATTGCCATCTCAGGGAGTTTTTCCTTGTCACTGTCGCCCTCGACTTGTTCATCAGGGACTATCTGACCATTTTGATTCACAAACATTCACATTCCATACAAACTTAAATAATTCTTTTGATTGTGTAAAGCTGCTTTGCTACAATGACGATTGCTAAAAGCGCTATACAACTAAAATTTAATTGAATTAAATTGTCGCGGGTAGGCTGCATTCTCATGCCCATTAAAGCAAGCTGCAAAGCTTGAAGCTAACTCATACCTGTGTCAGCACATATTTTAGCTAATGTCATTTTAAGAACTTTTGCTCTCTCTATCATCCCCTGAGATTGGGGGTGGTACACATATCCAAACCTGTGTTTGATATTTACGACTGAGTTACTTTCTTTATATCGTATTTATGAAATGTCTCCCATTATCTAATTGTGTGTGGGATTCCAAATCTTTGTATTATATCTCTGCACAAAAATTTTGCTACTGCCTTTGCATCTTTCGTAGCTGTTGGCACAGCTTCTACCCACCTACTGAATTTACCCACAAACACTAGGATGTGCATTTTTTCTTGTATTCTAGG
This sequence comes from Clarias magur, assembly GCA_013621035.1. Lineage (NCBI taxonomy): Eukaryota > Metazoa > Chordata > Actinopteri > Siluriformes > Clariidae > Clarias > Clarias magur. Next base: position 274,211 of record QNUK01000495.1, read on the forward strand.
CTCCCCCATATCCAAATGGTCAAATATTATATGCCTAAAAGGTCTGTCTGGTTCTGGTATAGATCGTATTGGTTATGCAAAATGCTTCCTGTTGTTATATTTGGCACAAATCTCACAAAACTGTGATTAGGTCTGATGAACCATAGGAATGAGGCACAGTGACCACTATACCCTTTGGATTCTTCTTATTACATCTCCCCTTGCTACATGATCCTGTCCATGAGCATGCTTTATTAATGTTGTCAGAAAATATTGGGGGGCCACAAAACGGCCATATGCAATTTCCCATACGTTAGTGTTATACTTTTTTGTAGCTCACCTCGCTAACCATTTACAGATTTCACCTGCATTTATGCTACTGAGAATAAGCCTGGTGTGGATGGTGTTCACCTGTTTTATTGCTGTTTTTTTGCTGCCCTTCACTAACAGGCTTTTGATGTGCTGTGCATTTTCGCTATAGCTAATTTGGATAGCAGCTTTATTGCATTTAACAGTTTTGAAATTGCCTCCCCGTGGACTACTGGTGCGCCCTCTGCTCTCTCTGATAGCCCCTTTGTGCCCATATGTGGCCATACAGATGGTACACAAGCGGTATACTGGTTTTACCACTGCGCCTTACGGCGACAACATTTGGGTTTGTGCGTTTGCTGGCCTTTACCACTGAGTGACGCTATTTAACTATAGACCAACGTCTCAGGCCTTAGTTCATGTTCTCAAGGGTTGATGAGCCGCACCTCCTTTAGAGTTACATGTATAGTAGCGGATAAAATCCGATTTGGATTCGGATATAATGATTGAAGTTAAGCAAAGTAAACATTAACGCAGTGAACCTTTTATCATGTGTAATTAGAAAAGCTACGTGTGTAGGGTTTTGTGTCATCTTATATTTTGTGTTGTTTAAATTTGTAGTAGATTTATTAACTGAAATAAATCAAACTAAATGACCAAAAAATTCAAACACTGTCAGGATGTTTTATTGTGTCAGCAGATGTCTTTTTTTGCGTTATTATAACAGTTAAATGCAGTAGGCTGTTATGATCATCATAATGTTCTTTAATAAATAATGAAAACGTTTTAACAAATTACATTTTTACATCCCAGTAGCACCCCATTGCGCTGTACCACCGCCGACGAAACCCTTTGCATTACAATTACAGTACAAATTTAGAATTTAAATGAAATATAGTCATTTCTTATTTCCATCGAATTTAAGCAAAGTAAAGGTTAACACATTAAGCCTTCATATTTTATCATGTGTATAACTCGTGTAGCCAGAAAACCCTGGGTGTTTCAGATTATGTAATTCGTATGAAATGTGAATTATTGCCGCATCCAATGCTGCGGAGATGATGAGATGACATGATCACCTTCATCACTACAGCCAAAACCAAAAAAATCACCAATTTATCAATGAATTATTAAAATGGCCAGAGACCATCTCCTTGCTGTTTTCCCCGACGCATTTATAACCATTAGTCTATTTCTGCCGGGGCACTCTGGAAAACTTTAGTAGGAAATAGGAAATGACAGAATAGGATCTTGACGCAGCCTCAACATCCTAGAACCCAAACCCATTTTAAATCAAATGACCAAATAGTATAAGTAAATAATAGCCCATGTTTTTTACTTAGATTATATATAATCATGCTGCATTTATTTTTAGGTGTGCCAGCTGGCACTGGTCATATATGGCTCTTTGTCAGGGTAAATTGTTCAGTGACAAACCTGTAAATATCCATGTAAAACAGGTACATCTGAATGAATAAATTCTTTAAATGTATGTATCATGAGCTATTGATCATTGATTTAACGGATTCAGATGTAAGTAAATGCTCATTGCTGCGCTGTTTGGGGGGAGGGACTGTTGGTGTTTGGTCTGTATGCTGTGATCTGAGAGTGTGTGTGTGTGTGTGTGTGTGTGTGTGTGTGTGTGTGTGTGTGTGGTGTCACCTGAGATGTGTCAATTGGTCTATTGAAAAAAGGCTGTTGAAAAAAGTTAGAAACATCAGTCACTTCACCCCAAATAAAAAGTCTTTTCTGAGTGTTATAATATAGGCGTAACATAACAGATATACAAACCGAACAAATGGTGTGCACTGAAGACTAAACCTAAACTGAACGCATTGATTAAATAAACCGAAATGCGTGTTTCTTAGCTCCACCCCAGTTAAAACGACGCGTTCGAAGTAAGGCTCGTCCGCGAGAGGTTGTGCATAGTCCACTACGCAGCAAAAATATGTTAGTATATTATGACTGAAATGAATCAGCTCACATCGGAGTGCGTTTCGCACAACACCGCAACGACAATGCTTATTTAGCGAGTATAAATTTGTGTTTTTTGTCTTTCTGGGCTAGAGAACTCTTTTATAAATCTCTCATATTGGCACAAGCATTCATCTGCCTTTTGATGAAACTGTAAAAACTTAAAAACTGCCTTTTGATGCAAAGTAAAAGAGTGCACTCTTCTTATAGTTGAGCTGGATAATCTACGGGACTTAGTCTGGGTGCATGTGTCCGGAGCAGGTTGAAGACTTCTTTAGCTGCCGCCAAAGTCGGTGCCCAGGTGCTCAAGCGCGAGTTGCGGCGGCGGTAGTTGCTGGCTTCAGCGAGCGTGCTGGATCAGTTGGAATGTGGGAGAAATGGAGAAAAAGGAGAAACAGGTTAAGTTGCATGTCCTGATCATTCTACTCACTGAAAGGAAGTTCCCCGGCTCTTTCATAGGCGATCGATAACTGCAGGGCGGTACTGTAGGTAGTAACACACTGCCGGCCATAGAGCCTTAGAGCACCCACCTCTTTTTCAGGTCTAGGGGTAGCTGAGCGCTCATGTCTCAAAATTAACCCAGCCAATTGACAATCCTGTGGTTCCTCTTCTGTTGGGGTTATCACTTGGTCTGCTGTCTGACACCTTTTTATGATCAATTCAGGTGCAGAAAGTATTACATCATATTCTGTTCTTCTGTCATTTCTAAACACAAATGATGGACTGGTCAGGAGTGCATGTAATGCATTTGGGATCCATACTGTCCTCCCAATGGTCACTGAGGGCAGTTTCTGTCGACATGTTCTATTTACATTGTGTCGTGGAAATTAATTGAAGGCTTTGATTTCAAAAGGTTACAACTTTATTGGTTGATCAATAAAGTCGGGAGGTCTGCAGAACACACCCCGACTCCCGACGGCTTCTTGCTTAAATACTGATCCAAAACAAAGGCGGCCAGTTTTCCCGCGCTGATTCTCCATTCAACATCTGGGTTTCATTAAATTTCCCAGTTCTAGGTGCCTCAATGTATAGATCGTATTTCTTACACAGACACATTCCAAGAGGCCTATATGCTCGGCTTCTCACGCAAGCCTCCCATTATTTCAAGCTGGGGTATCTTTTATTTCTTAAAAGTAGGGTATGTCACATAAAATCAGATAAAAATTTCTTCTACATCTCCCCCCTCTGGTACTTATAAGTCCCACAATAACCGTTTTATCTAGAGTGCAAATTCATGTGTTAGTCTTCCTTACACTAACTGGTGATTAAATTAAATCACTGGACTTCTACCAAGGACCAACCTATGAATTTGAGCTCTAGTGGAGAATCGGCCAAACCTCTCCTTCCGCACTTGACTAGAAAGGAGTAAAAGACTCGACCTCCATGATCTTATACTTTTCATAACATAGTAACAATAACACGACATGAATATGTAATTAACACAGTGATTTTTTAGGTTTACACTAACTGGGTGAATGATACAATCTAAAATGAAACATGCATAACACATTACAATTTTAAAAGTGGGTATAAATTTAAACAGCCTTGTTGTAATGTAAGAATCTTCAACCCAGATACTTTGCGCATCGTAGAGAGTCAGTTGGAGCCCACAAGAGAGGTTACTAGCACTTCATTATGGGCCCGTGTCTTCCCTCCTTTGCTATGGAAGATGCGCATCCGAAGACTTGTCCTTGTCAGTTGTTGCTAAGAATGCTGTTACTTTTAGAAAGCCTTTGGTTAGATATAGATATACACAACATAAATTTCATTAGACACGGTAAAGTCACCCATCAGCTGCTCCAATTAAATTTCTATACCTGTAATAAAAGAGAACTTTGTTTAGTGGCATTACACATTGTCATAATCTGTTTACTTGCTTGCTCCTGGAAGGCTTGCTCCTTCCAGTGCACTTTTTCTGTGGAGGAAATTAGGATTAATTGTTGCCGCTGCTGTTTTATCTGTGAAAGTAATATAGTTTTGATTAAACAGAAATACATTATACATTATACAACATGAATCGTAGTCACATACAATATGTACAAAAGTTTGTCATGTCAGTTGTGTCAGAGGGAAACTGGTCAAAGTCAGTCAGTCGGTCGCATCTGTATCAGAAATGGGATGCTGCTCTCAAGCAGATTCTCATACTTAATCTGGGGCAGCGAAGTGTTCATCAATTTGGTATCCAACCTGTGCCAATAGGTGGTTATTTCCCAATAAGGTTTTAATTTTTTCACTTTGCTACTATTGGATGTTTACCATTCGCTCTTCCTTTCACTCTATCAGTCAGCGGGTTCTCTCCTTCTTTCTCTGTACTTATTTCTGGGGACTATTGTGTAACGGTTCAAGTGATACCCCGTGGTTTTGTCTTTCACCTGAACTGCTGTTGGAATAGCTGCTAGGACCCCTCCTGGATTTCTGTTACTTCCTTCTAACCATTTGTAGATACATCTGGTCTCCTGGAATAACTGGGCATGGTGTGTCTTTCTCCACTTGGGCTCCGTGCTTTTTCCTGCACATAGATTACTTTATATATTGCAGTTAGTTTCCTCATTTGCAGTTGAGGGGTCTATACAATACAAGACAGATATGGGTCGACCCGTAATGGATTCATGCGGGTTAGGTGTGTATTTCTGTTAGTTTGCATGCGATAGTTTATTAGTGCAAGGGGTAAAGCATCAACCCAGTTAAGTTTGTTCTTTCTAATATCCCACTGCGGATGATAAACACACCCAAATCTTTACTTTGTTCTCCACTTGTATAGTACCTGCTTTGCAGCTTTCTGAATGAACGCTGATCTATTATCCAAACTGATCTTTGGAATTCCAAATCTAGGAATCATTTCGCTTGTAAGGACTTGATAACGGTTCCTGCTTCTTCATCTGCAGATGGCATTGCTTCTACCCATCTACTCAACCTCTCAATTATTAAAGCCATGTACCTTTTCCCATGAGCATCCTTCACCATGTCCACACAGTTCACCACTAAGTACTTAAAAGGTCCGTCTAGTACCGGTATATGGCTAATAGGTCTCGCTGTTCCTTTTCTGACATTATGCGTAGCACATATATCTCACATTAAGCTAAGAACTCATCAACCATATCATGCAGATATGGAGACCAATACCCTTGGTTTTTAATTTTCCTCACAACCTCTCCTCTGGCACAATGATCAAATCCATGAGCATCTGGAATCAAAATGTTTAACAGCACTGTGGATGCAATGATTAAACCTTCATGTGAACGCCACACACTCCCCTCTGAAGCCACATCGAGTGCTCGTATGGACCTGCTTGATGTTGAATTCGAATAATATCCTCCAACTGAGGCTGCGGTTCTATAAGGACTACTGGTCCCATCACTGCCACTTGACACCTTGATGCTTGCTTGGCTTCTAAGCCGGCTATGTTGTTACCCTTAGTGACATAGTGTAAGCATATTTTAGTAAAATATATTTGCCCAGTTAGCTGAGTTGCTCGCCTTAACTGAAGCTTGTAAGCTAGCAGAAGGGAAGGCCTGTACAATATATACTGATTCAGTTTACGCATATGGAATATGCCATTTGTACGGCCCCATATGGGCACAAAGAGGTTACAAACGAGCGGACGGACCCTCAGTTGTACATGGAGAGGCAATAGCAGAACTGTTAAGCTCAATTAAACTACCATCTAAACTAGCTATAGTCAAATGTGCAGCACACAGAAAAGATGGTACCTTTGTTAGTGATGGAAATGAAGCAGCAGATGAAGCAGCAAAGAAAGCAGCGATAAATCAAGCAAACATGATGCCAGAATCAACAACACAAACAGAACCTAGTCCACAAGCAGACAACGAACTTAGTTCATCTGAGTCAAACATTGAACATGGAAAGGTTGTTGCTTATACCTGAAGACTATGCACCTCCTGCACCAGATCTGTCCTCACTAGCAGACATGCAGGCCACGGAGTCAGGAGAAGAGATTCGTAAATGGCTCGCAAGAGGAGCAAGAAAAGATGGAGATACTAATGTATGGCGGAGTGCAGACAGGCCGTTTTATAGCTCCACAAAGATTCCTCATAACCTTGATAAGACAAGCTCATGGTAATGATCATGTAGCAAGAGGGGAAGTAATAAGGAGAATCCAAAAGGCATGGTGGTCGCCATACTTGGGTCCATGGTTAATCAAACGCTATCACAGTTTTGTGACATTTGTGCTAGATTTAACAATAGGAAGCATTTCACGTCACCGACAGGACACATCCCAGAACCAGATGGGCCATTCATGCATATAATGTTTGATTATGTAGACATGGGCGAACCCCGGATACAAGGGAAACGATACATCTTGGTAGTAGTAGATAGATTCAGCAGATGGGTAGAAGCCGTAGCAACAGCTAAGGAAGATGCAACAGCAGTGGCAAAGTTTCTGTGTAGGGAAGTAATACCCAGGTTTGGGATTCCGGACACAATCAGTTCAGACAATGGTAGGCACTTTGCGAACAAAATAGTACAGAGAGTAACGCAATGGTTAAATATTAAGCATAGATTTGGATGTGTTTACCACCCCCAATCTCAGGGGATGGTGGAAAGGGCAAATGGGATTTTAAAAATTAAATTGGCCAAAATATGTGCTGATACAGGTATGAATTGGTTCCAAGCCCTGCCATTAGCTCTAATGTGCATGAGATCGCAAACTAACAGAAGCACGCATCTAAAACCGCATGAGATGCTTACAGGCAGACCTATGCTCACGTCATTTGTTCGGGGGCCCTATAAAGACCCTACCCTTGCGCAACTCCAGAGTGAGCTTGATCATTATGTAAAACACTTATCTGAAATACACAAAGTTATTTTCCAACAGGTAAAGGGAGCCACATTCAATGACAGTACAAGGCAGAGAGCAGCTAACGACCAGAAGACGCAGAAGAAGCAGACGAGAGAACGGTATGGCCTGGTGGTTGGGTGTTTCTCCGAGGGTTCAGAAGAAGGTGGAATCAAGCCAGAAGAGAAGGACCATACAAGGTGGTATTGGCAACTCCAACCGCTGTGAAAGTTAAAGGAAAAGACGTATGGTACCACCTAAATCATTGTTGCAAGGCACCAAATCCTGACCAGGTAAGGGATAGAATACCACAAGAAGACACTGAAGAATCTCCACAAGCGGGACCTTCAAACCTTCAACCAGAATCCAGAGAGGACGACGAAAGGCCCAGACAACAAGCTCCAGATCCGTACGAACACACTGAAGGACTTCCGTGGACAGAAGAGCCAGAAGGAGAACAGGGCTATTGGCCGGAGTGGCCCCAAGAAGATATCCAAGATTGGGAAGCTGAACTAGACAACGAAGAAGCAGAAGCAGAACACGCGGGACCATCTCACAGAATGAGAGCCCAAGTCAGACAAAGAGAACACAAACGAACCAGACTCGAGGCAGCACGAAGACAGTTAGACACTGGATCAGATAGTAACTAGGATACTTGGAGTAACCGCAGTTGAAAAAACATACCCTACTAAAAATACCCCAAGAAATATATTGTGTAGACTATTTGGACATAATCCCACGTGCTGCCGCTGTGATCCAAATGGAGAAACCACTTATTTACTACCCCTTAAAAGCTTAAGAAGACCTGTACTTATAATAATAATGTTTCTGATGATTGATTTGATTGATAGCAGAGCTATTGGGAACAAGAGAAATAAATCAGAATTCACCCTTGAGGAGAGGCAAATACGTTGTGCACTAGCAACAGTAACTAGAGCAAGAAGGACAGCCAGATTGTCTATGTGGGACAGAACATGAAAAATGGTCAGGAACCTTTCAGATAAAAGTAGACAGAACACGAGCCTCGGGAAAACAAGTACTCATCCTTGTAAAACTGAAGGGGGAACGTGGATGGAACAGGATGACCAGGTCATATGAAACGGTTGAAGCAAGCCCAACATCCAATAACTGGTGTGCATTCAATACATCATCAACAGGTAAAATCCGAGGAACATGTTTATTACTACCAGAGTGGCAGGGATGTTATGCAAAGACACCTAACCAACCCAGAATATCAGATGAAGAATCGATAGCATATGTAATGATAATTCCACAATTGACAAAGGAGTCACCCAAAAATCAGACAGAAGTTGACATTACATGGAAGAATGACATGTTTTTTCAATGGTTGAGATTCACTGCAGAGACTCTAACGGAAAAGGACTGCATTGTGTGCTACGATAAAAGTAATAAACCTCAGCATGTAGTAGCGACACAATGTTGGCACCTCAGTGAGGGGTATGCGCCTTAATTGGAGAAGAATGCTGCACCTATATACCACGACATACCGGTCCAGATGGCAATATAACTAAGATTTTAAGATTCATGCAGAGAATGAGAGATGAGCATGTTAGAATCACTCACGACATGCAAAGGAATAATGCATGGACCTCTTGGTTTGACTGGCTCAATCCTTCAAATTGGTATGGGCTACTTATAAAGTTAGGGACTATCATTCTGATGGTACTGGGAACTCTACTCATTTTGTCATGCTGCGTCATTCCCCTGGCTAAAGCAAACATTCAGAAGATGGTGGGACAATACATAGTTGTTGTAGATCATCACGGACCGATGATGACAGATGAGGACGTCGAAGGAGAACCTGTCTACATGCAGATGAATGAACAGTGACACTGCATTGCATGAGAAACCCAATGACTGTTTCCATATTAATAACATGTATACTAAAACGGCTTATAATAATGGCATATTGTACCCAAGCATTTAATCTAATATCTAACTCACACTTAAAATTATTATAATCTATATCTGTACTAACTGTATCCTACACTTTAAATAACTGTGTTAAGAAGTAGCACTAGAATGGTTTTGTATCTTGCATGTCTCTTGTTTTGCTGTACACCTATGTGTCACAGGATGGAACCAATACCTGAGGTGGCACCAGTACCTGATCCACCGAGGAAGATTTCCTGTACAGCTTGCTGTGATATATGGAGACACATTGTGGACCACACACCAAAGAAACGATGGGAAGGGCTAAGGCATGATCTGGACAACTGGTATCCAGTACGTCCTCAGTGGCCAAGAAAATTCATCACTATGGCTGATGTTGTGACAGGAGACTTCAAATGGATACAATTGGGCCTCCGAGTGGCGCAGTGGTTAAAGCGCTCGCACTATCATCCGGAGATCGCTAGTTCGAATCCCGCGTGGTGCTGTAACCTCTCGCAGCCGGAGGTCTAGAGAGAGCTGATTGGCCGAGCTCTCTCAGAGGGGAGGGATGAGAGGTACATAGTGCTCCGACATTAATCACGGCTCTACAGCCAGTCAGGGGCGTCTGTGAGCTCGCGCAGCGGAGGGAGCGGATAGCGCTGTCCTCCGAGTGTGTTACGCCGCCCCAAACGGTGCTCTACAGCCAGTCAGGGGCGTCTGTGAGCTTGCGCAGCGGAGGGAGCGGATAGCGCTGTCCTCCGAGTGTGTTACGCCGCCCCAAACGGTGCGCGAGCGAGCAGTTCAAAAAGATGCGGTCGGCTGGCGTCACGTGGTTCGGAGGAAAACACGTGATAGTCTTCGGCCCTCCCAGCTGAGTGGTAGTAGTAGCCTTAATGTGGGAGCCCCCTAGTGACGGGGAGGAATTGGACACGACTAAATCAGGGAGAAAAATCGGGGAAAAATCCAAAAAAAAAAAAATGGATACAATCGAAGGCACAGAGACATTTAACCTAGATGAATGCCGAGGACTTCGAGTAACTACAACCTCGTATCAGCTTGGACGACACCTGGAGATCGGCCTCTGCAAGGCAATTGAACCTACGGGGGATGGAGCTGCAAGGAGCTCATGTGGGCTGTTTGACATTGATTGTGTTTATATGGAGGCGACAAAGATCGTAACCAAAGTATTTTTTGGGGACGACATCTTATGGACAGATACAGCGCTGTCGCAGCAACGTGCACTGGAGAGCCTACCATCAACTAAAGAATGGTTTGATTTTCTTTGGCAGAAAACTAACGGACCACGCCAAGTCCCAATATCAGTACTATTGAACAGTGAGGGCCTGTGTGTACTTGAATACACTGATGAAGATTGCAAAGCAATGGACAACGATGAGGGTGACAACCTTGACACCCTCTCCATGTTTTACAGGAACCCGAATTCACTGTTTGAACAGCCTTAACGACTTCTTTTGACTATAACTTTCTGTTGATCTTGTTTAAGTAGAGTAGGCCTGCAGTCCAGGTGGTGAATGCACTGTCGAGCACAAAAAGGCTGGCAAGGTGGGAATTTTTCCTTCTGAATTGGCTAACTGGAGGGTTTTTTCGCCCACCTCTGGACTCAGCAAATATGTATTCGGAATAATATACTCATCATAAATGTGCCTATCAAATATATATATACATATACTCACGAACTGTATACTCCACATAACCATGTACTTGTCATGTACTCAAACGTCCCTTCTTGGCAGGGATGGGGGAAATATGTAAGGAAGATATAATATGTACGGAAGATGATTAAGGAATAAGGAAATATATATAAGATGATAGAAAATTTTTAGAATAAGTACTCTTTCTTTTGTGCGACTTAGAAGTCGCAGAGGGGGAAATATGTAAGCATATTTTAGTAAAATATATTTGTAATGTAACAATATGACAATATTATTCAACATAATATTATATTGAATAACAAAGGATAAAAATAAGTAGAGAAGGACCCATGCACAAGATACCATGAAAAATGAAAGAGATAAGGAGAGCAGGCACAGGGGGCCACAGTAAGGAGATAGAGATACTCAGTGTACCAGGCGAATCTAAAAGACACCGATAAAAGGTGCATGTAGGAACGCATTTAATTAAAAAACATATATTATAATTGTCAACAAACTTATGGGGAAAGTACGTGGCAAGGAATACGTGCTCATTAGACGATAAATCACATAGCTAAGAGATGTGCAGATACCGGTGTGCATTGGAGTCAGGAACGACACAGATATAAGAAAGAGGCACACAGACGCTGGTATGTGCATCATGTTTAATAAAGAAAGAACACAAGAAATAAAAGTACATTAAAACATAGTTTATAAAAGCATAGAATACAAAATATATGGCCCAAAATAAAAGTAAAGAATAACATAAGGGGCCTGTAACATTAACAGTAAAAGAGAATTACACATCAAACCTCCTATGAGCCAGCACAACTCCAATAGGGAGATCAGTCAGAGGAATAAAAGTAGAATGACCACGATTCAAAAGTGACATAGACACTCCCGTGTCCCGTGGAAAATCCGTTTGGGTGCCAACAGACACCTTAAAATCGGTCTGAGTGCCAACAGATACATAACAATCAGGTCTTTGGATGGATGGCGCTTGAGTGCTGGACTCCGGCCTTACGGGCCTAAAAGATTGAGGAGGACTATCTGCCTCCAAACGCAGTGTTTTAGAAGGTCCAGGCGTGGAGTCACCCTTCTTAAAATAAGTGAGGCCTTTCTCCCGTAGGTATTGCATCAAGGATCCAGAGGACTCGGGTTCTTCTTGAACAGAATTCACCGAGGCCCAGTCCATAACAGGCTCAGTAGGGTTGTAGTCCTCAGAAGGAGCATAAACCGGACTGTCCTGACTGTCGGAGTCATCCAGAGGGATGTAGTTAGTGTTAGAGCAGTTGCGATTAGCTGTAAATATAAAGGTAAAAATGTGTCAGACACCAAAAGAGGGAAAATGAGACAAAAAGTAAAGAAGCAATACGAGGGAGATGCTTACCCATGGTTGGTCTCTTGAGAAATGAAGAACAAACCGGAAAACCAAGAGAGGTATAGTAAAAATGGGTAATGCCCCACTATTTTTAAAAATTAAGGAAAGAACAATGGAAAGATAATGGAAAACAATTAATAAGGGAATTAAAACATAATGGGAAATAATATGAGCATAAGGCGGAGTCGAGGTATATGACGTAATAAAATAAGATATAAAAACTATAATTATAATAAGAGAATTCATAAGAAAAAGTTGGATTATAATGGGAACATCTTCCAGGAATTAGGTTGGACATCTTCCAGGAATGAGGAGAACTAACGAAGGTGGGGGTGATAAGGATGGGCACCTCCTCTTGATAAAACTGTATAAAAAGGCATGATTATTTCTGTAGAATTCAGTCTGTTTTTGGTAGTGCTTAGACTTCTAATCTAGGCATTGCTAAGCTGGCTCACTTGGGTTTTATTGCTGCAATAAGTCCTGTCTACTTCATCCAGATCTGCACTGAGTGAGAAGTCTTTCTTTGATTCTTTTTTAATAAATTTAAGTATACGTTTAATAACTTGTTTTAAGGCAACATCAATAGGTGGTAGACAAAAAAATCTCCCACAATAGTCATTTCCTTTTTTGTGAGCTTGACTTTTAATGACAGCCAATCGTTTTGGTAGCATCATAGCAGACATTAACTTGCTTATCTATTCAACATGCTGGATAGGTGTTCTTTTTAAACCATCTTTGCTTCCATATGGCTCCAACCAGATGACATACACCAGGTGAATAGGCTGAATCTATAAAAAATATTTGTTACTAGCCCTTTGGCTGTTTGACATACGGCTGTGAGAGCTTTCAGCTTGGCTAATTTGAGCAAAACCCGGTTGCAAACAATTCTGAGATAAGACAGGTTTGAAGTCTTCTCCATCCTAAACTAGACTCATCAACAAAATAAGTAGCTTTGGCTTCAGATATTAGTTTAGAGTCAAGATCAGGATGTAACCTAGTAAATGCCAATAAATTCGCCAGACAAGCATGAGACACACCCTCATATGCTAAAGGACTTAATCCAGCTGGGTTATCCGTGTCACATCTTTTTATAGTAATGTCGGGATATGTGAGCAGTGAACAATATGCTAGAATGCAAGCTTGAGTTAGGACAAATTTCCCCTGTTTTATCAATTCTACAACTTTATGATGTGTATCATGTCTGGTAACCCATAGCCAATGTGGATGCTTTTCCATATGCATAATGTACTGCCGTAAGACCATGTTAATAACATGGTGGGTAACCTTGTACTACATTATCTAGCTAGTGCTATAGTAAGCTAGAGTCTGCTTTTCCCTCCCACTGCAGGTTTCCTGCATCAATACAGCTGAGGAGTATCCATCAGCTCGGTTAGCCACCTACAAGTAGACTGGTTTGGTATACTCTGGTACACCTAATGTGGGTGCTGTTTGCATCTCTCTTTTGATGGATTTGAATACTAACAGTGCATCTGTGTTCCATTTTAATGGAGCACTTTGATTTTTCAGACTCATTATCTCCCTCAGTGGAGCTGTTTTACTGCATACTCCTCAATCCAGTCAGTGCTGAAGCCTGTTAAACCTAAAAACGTCTTCAACTGTTTAACTGTTTGTGGCAAGGGTGCTTTACTTATTCCTTTTAATTGGGTAGGCGCTATGGCTCTTGTACCATGTGAAATTAACTGCCCTAAATATTCAACTTGAGGCTTGCAGTATTGCCGTTTAGCTTTGGATACTTTGTGACCTCCCTGTGCTAGCTTACCGAGTACCTTAAGGGAATCCCTATGGCTTGCTTCCAACGATGTCGAGCATATCACACAACCCTCCATAAACTGAAGAAGGCTACTTCCTTTCATTAAATCTTCTAAATCAGCTTCCAAACCTCATTGAATAGGTGTAGTGAGTGTCTGACCCACTGTGGCATTCGTCGGTAGTATATTGTTATCCAGCATATGTAAATGCAAACAAATATCTACTCTCCTCCGCTACGGGAATACTGGAGAAGGCTGAAAAGATCAATTACAGTGAAGTATTTAGCTTTAGGAGGGACATTGGTTAGCAGTGTGTGTGGATTTGGAACATCTGCTGGATAATCTTCTGTTATATTATTAATTGCTTGTAAATCATACACAAGATACCATTTATTTTTACCTGGCTTGATCACAGAGAAAATTGGAGTACTACAGCAACTGGTTGTCTTCTTTTACCAGGCCTTCAATCGTGTTTTATATGCCAGCTTCTGCCTCAGGTCGCAGAGGATATTGTCTTATTCTGGGCAGTTTTACATTTGTTTTGAGTTTTACTTGAATTGGGCTGGCTGATTCAATTAGGCCTATATCTGTACCATACTGGGACCATAATTCAGGTGAGACCCGACTCTCTATTTCCCTATATAGTTTACCCTCAAATCAAGTCAAGTCAAGTCAATTTTATTGATGATATAGCGCTTTTAACAATTGACATTGTCGCAAAGCAGCTTTACACAATAAAAAGAAGTAAGTTTGTATGCAATGTGTATGACCCTCAACAGTCTCAACTACTTCAGTTGCTGATGCCATCTGCGTCTGTGACTTGTGGCTAATAAAAACTTCCTGAGGAACACCAATCAAGTTATTACCACACAATACTTTGATAGAGTTTTTATCTGCAAAATGAAAAATCAACGGGTTTATGGTTGACTCCCACTGGACTTCTGTAGCCCTCTTCATCATCAGTCCTAAGTCCTTTGATCTGCAATTTCTTCCAACATACACTGTCACATGGGGAACAGAATCAGTTACATTGAACCACCTTTTCACAAAATCACACTCATCTATACTGATAGCTGCTCCTTGCCGTCCTATGACGATGTACTGTGTAATTAACTCAACCTTGCGCTCTTTTGTTTCTTCATGCCCTGTTTGTCCTAAACCAGCATCCTTAGTTGGATCATAGACCATTGTACAGTGAAAGTCTGAAGTAGGTAACTGTGCTTCAGGAATCTGTGCTTTAATGAACTTTCCCCACTTATAGATTACTTGACTTGCATCCCTTTCCAACTGTCCTATCCAATACACATTTGCTTGTGGCTCAGTCATTACCATTTGATTTTTTACACCACTCATGTCGGCATACACCCTTTCTGGAGAACACCATATTGCAATCCTAACTTACACAATGCATCTCTGCCCAACAAATTAACCAGGGTCTGACTTGAAACTACAACAGGTATAGTCACACCTTTGTCCCTAATTTGTAGACGGACAGGAGCGGTCATAGGAATTAACTGCTATTGTCCCAATAATCCTACTGCCTTTGCAAATTTTCCAGGCATGGTGACATGACTTAAATGTACAAACTGCTCCTGTATCTACTAACAAGGATTGCTGTTCAGCATTTAGTTGTTAAAACAGGAAACTGAATCTCCCCTATTTTGGACCCCCCCCTAGGTTTACTGGGCCTTGAGCTTGATCTCGAGGAGACTGCTGCCACCCCCCCTCCCACCGCACCCCTTGGGAGCTGGGGCCATGGATGTGTGGGGCACCTCGATCGGTTATGTCCAGCCAGTCCACACCCCCAGCATACGCCTGGTGGACGTTTAGCATAAGTGTCTCTTTGTCCCCTCTCGCGCTGATTAGTTCTCCACTCTTTCTGCCTTTGTGGATAAACATTGCAGACATCTGGTGTGAGTTTGGGGGTAGTGCTGCTGGTGCGGTCATCGCTGTGACTGCAGCTGGTTGGATCATGGGTGAAGGATTGCCTGGGGCCCCCCCAGACACTTGCTCTGCTGTAATTAGGGTCTCTTGGACCTTTTTCTTGTTTTTCTTAGTCAGTTCTTCAAGATGTAACTGAGCTAGTTTCCGTTGTAGCTCTTTCTTTTGAGCTTTCAACTTCTGCTCATTTTTCCTGTACTGTTCAGCATGTGAGACGTGATCACAGAACTCTTTGTGTGACTTTGAGGTTAAACCGACTACATCTTCCAGTTTGCTTTTTACAGGCTGAGGCATGGCATTTACTATAGTTTGTCTAAACAGCATAGACAATAAGGCATCCCCTTCAGGGTCACTTTCTGTCTCTTGCTTCCACTTCTTTAACTGTCTTTGAATATGCAGAGTTGAGTTCTCTGTTTCGTCCAGCTGATCACCCTTTAATGCCTTTGGGTCAACTCTAGTTGGATACTCTGCACGTAAGGCCTGCCACATAGCGGGGCGGAAAGCATCAAAGACAGTTCCATCCATATGGTATGTATCTACAGCCTCACTCATGTCGGACCCCTGGAGAACTTCCTCCATCTTTCCTCCCCCCAAAATCTTTGCAAAAGAGCTTTCATATCTCCAACGACAACAGCTTGCCTGAGGTCTCCTCTTCTAAGACCTTAATCCATGGAAATTAGGGCTCATTCACGCATACATTGTCCCCGGTCCTAATCAGGGCTCATTCAAGCATACTTGTCCCTTTTATTTTATTTAGCTATTTATTTATTTATTTTCTTAGAAGGGCTCATACACACACTTGTCCCTTTATTTCAACTTAATCTGTTAATTTATCTATTCCTATAAGGGCTCATTCACACACACGTCTGGCAACAGCCGACCCCCCCTCTGGTGGATTGCACACACAACTCCCTCAGGGGTTCACTCAGCCAGATTCTCTCTCTCCCTCCCACTCAGACACACACACACACACACACACACACACACACACACACACACACACACACAGAGCTCTCATTCACTCAGACAATATCAGACAGACATTAGACAGTACAACATCAATTAAACACAAACAATGCAATTACTTACAACTCAATGGCACCCAAGCAGTGCTCCTCATAAAAAATCGACATACAACTGTATGTTCCACATAAAAAGATATTCATAAAGCTGCTACACTCATACGATACGGGTTAATCAGCAGCATCCAAAACAATTGACATACACCTGTATGTTCCTCATAAGAAATTAATATCCATAAAAAAAGCCACAAGCTCATAATATACGGTTTAGGTGGCTACACAATTCTTTTGACATACCTAAGTATGTTCCTCATAAAAGGGATATATTTATATTAACTACTGCGGATCCTCACAAGCAGTATTACTAATTAAGCTCAATTCCTTATTAACCTACTCCACTGCCATCCATCTAGGCCCTCTTGACAATGAGTACAAATTAATACAGCGTCTATCTACCGGTATGCATTGCTATCTATCAAAGCCCTCTTAGCAACACAGACAGACCTTCAAATGCGCTACCTCATACCCGTCTGTTATTACTGCCATCTATCAAAGCCCTCTTGACAGCAAAACAGACCAATGCAATGCTTATTTTATCAGTTACTATTCAAATACTACCATTCAACGGTTAGTAAGCTGATGCATGCATTTTCCTTCTGAAAACAAAGCCCATTCAAAAATTACTTAATTTGGAGAGGTCTTTATCAGGCATCCTTACCACCATGGGTGATCCTCAGCAAACAACACAAACTAAGCATATAAGCAAAAGTTGCTTACCTTTGTAAGTGGCCACCTGTTTGTGCTGCCCGCCAAGGAAGCCCATGCTGATCAGTCACCTTTGCCCCTTTTCCATCCTGTTCGTGATGCCAAAATGTCG
The DNA here is from genome assembly GCA_013621035.1 of Clarias magur. Lineage (NCBI taxonomy): Eukaryota > Metazoa > Chordata > Actinopteri > Siluriformes > Clariidae > Clarias > Clarias magur. The sequence goes on from QNUK01000495.1 coordinate 291,806, forward strand.
TGGAAATTAATTGAAGACTCAAGCTTTGATTTCAAAAGGTTACAACTTTATTAGTTGAACAATAAAGTTGGGAGGTCTGCAGAACACACCCCGACTCCCGACGGCTTCTTGCTTAAATACTGATCCCGAACAAAGGCGGCCAGTTTTCCCGCGCTGATTCTCCATTCAACATCTGGGTTTCATTAAATTTCCCAGTTCTAGGTGCCTCAATGTATAGATTTTATGTCACATAAAATCAGATAAAAATTTCTTCTACAATTGCCAGCCTGTTTTGCAGGCCGGGGTTGATTTGTCGGGGCATTCATTTTGAACTGTTGTCTTCTTGGTTGGTGTGTTGTCTTTGTCCTCCTTCTCCATTAGGTCAGGGACCCTGTTCCTGCCATCTCCCTGGTCAATTTTGTCCTTGGGCTTTTCAATATGCACATATATTGGAGGTGTGGTGGCTGGTGTTTGCTGTTGTTTTTGTTGCGCTGGTGTGGCTGAAAGTTGTCCTGATTGATTCTGCCACCATTACAGCTGTTTGGACAAGACCTTGTACTTGGCCTTTCCCTTTTTCTTTTTTCTTGTCTGCTGTTATGTCTCCCAGTTGTATTTCATGTGGTTGAGTTAAAATTGTAAGTTTACCTTACTTCTTTATTCTTCTTTCAATATTGATCCACGTAGAGCACAAGATGAGCTTGTAAAGTATCCCATGGTAGTGTATTCAGCCCCACCACTCCTTCCAACACTGTCTAAACTTCCTGCGTCAAGCATTTCTTCAACATCATTCGGAATAGACTTTTGCTTGTGTATGTCTGGTCACCGGAGCCTCCTGTTTTTTTTCTACATTTGGTTTGAAAGTCATAGATGAATTTTACTACATTTTTGTCTTCTTCCAGCGTTTTCATGGGTCTATCTTTGTGGGATATATATTGATATTGGCCTCCTTTTGAGACGAGTGCATATAGACCATCCTCAGTGCATTTATCATTATTTTTCTTTGGTCGTCTATTTGATTGTCAGTCAATGTTTTTCTTCTTTGCCTTCTCTTTCCTTGGTGTGTGTCCCAGTCTGCATAAGCATACCAGCTTGATGGTCTCCTGTCTCTTATTGTGATCTTATCTCTGGAGGTTTCATTGAGGCTTTGATAACTTCTTCTGTTAACTTCAGGGTTTCTTTCAATCGTTTGTCAAGCCTGTTTTCTAATTTACTAAGTAATTCTTCAAAAGATTCAATACCATCATCATCATCTGCCACATTGGGAGTTCGTCATAATTTGCTTGTTTTCTTGCTGGGAGTGCTTTACTATCTTGCTTCCCTGGTGTAATCATCAGCTTCTCTGTTCTTAACTTTGCTTCTTTTTCAGGTTCCTGTTGAATCTTCTCATTCTCTTTAAATTTCTCCATTTCTCCTTCTTCATTTTCAAGGTAATACCATGATTAGTTGTAGGCTTGTTCAGGACATGGCTCTGCATCATCTATTTCTTCAACAATAATTTCTTCAATCTTCTTTTTTCCAGATCCTTTCAGGAGGTGTCCTTCCCTTATGTATTGTGTCAATTTCTCTTTGTGCTTTTGATATTCTTTTCCCATTCTCTGCACTTCAAACAGAAACTGTTCTCTCTGTTTTTTTTTAATGTCCTTGTACCCACTTTTGTCTTGTGTGAATCTCTTTCTTCTTCCATCTTGATACTCAGGGGCATCCTCATCACACCACTCTCTCCCTTCTTCATTATCAGAGTGTTGCATAGCTGGTGGTGTTGTCCTTGCTTCTGCCTCCTCTCTTGGCATTCACTGTCTTGGCCATGGGTGGTTATCTTGAGTTGCCCTGTCACTTGTCCTTCGAAACCCCCATGATCTCTTGTTGTGGCCACACAGCTCCTGTAATGAATGCTTTCCCCTGCCCATCTGTCGTGTCCTCATTGTATCATGGTGGTCTTACTGTGTCTGTATTTACTTATATTTCACTGTCTAATTTCTCCGTTTCCAAACCATGTTTTTTTATCGTTTATCTGTCTCCTGGTTTCCTGTCTTCTTTTTCAAGCTTAAATTTTCTTGTTTCCCATTCTTTCTTTTTTTCAACTTGTTTTCCTTCTTTTTCAACCCTTCACCTTATCTACAATTTACAATTCTCTTTACCTATTCCACTGTTACCCTTTCCTAGTGCTCTATAGCTCAACATTTGTCTTGCGTCTCCACAATGTTTTTCATCAAAGGATCCCTTCTTTGGCCACTACAATTCTGCAATTGTCCTGTCATGCTATTTTGTCAAAAAAAACTTCCTCATCCGTATGCTTAGCTATGATTAAATCAACTGGTGTTACTGGTTTAGGCCAGCAATTCATCTCACAATGGCCCAGTATCTTATCCAACACACACGTTTGTTCTATCATGCCTTTATGCTTTAAACATCCATTTCTTTTCTCACAGTTCTTACCTATAATGCTTTTGTTATGTCTTAAAGTTATTGTTAACTTCTAATGATTTTGTTTTTTGGGCATAATTATTTTGTCCAGTGTCTGAAAAATTATGTTCCCATCGGATCCCACAGGAATTATTATACATTTGTGATTATTATTAATATTCCACTTACGACACAGCACCTTATATTAATGTATTACTTACTCCATTTGTATTAATATATATCTACTCATTCTATCTTTCTGCTCTTTCATCCTAACCCTACCCCTTACCCTAGTTTAACCCTAGTTTAACAGTTTTGACTGCCTCACTACGACGTTCTTCCCTGTTATCACCTCCCCTCCCCCTTAAGTACTTTCTCAGTCCTAACCCACAGCTACAACAAGAAGCCCTGCCGCCACCCACCATCACAGCACAACAGGTCAGAAGGGAACTGAGGAGACTACTCCCCAACTAGGCTGTTGGCCCAGACAGGATAAACCCAAGACTGCTGAAAGCCTGTGCCAATGAACTGAGTGAGCCATTATAGTACATCTTCAACCTGAGTTTGGAACTAGGGAAAGTACCTGAACTCTGGAAAACATCATGTCTCATCCCAGTTCCAAAGAAAAATGGCCCAAAAGATCTTAATGATTACAGGCCTGTGGCACTGACGTCTCACATCATGAAGACATTTGAACGGCTGCTTCTTCATCTCCTCAGACCGCAGGTTAGTCATGCACTCAAATCCCTGCAGTTCGCTTACAGTATTGACGATGCCATCCCCTACCTTCTCCATCAGACCCTCTCCCACCTCGATAATGGGAAAGGTGCTGTGAGAATTATGGTTTTTGATTTCTCCAGCACTTTCAACACAATCCAGCCCCTATTATTGAGAAACAAGCTGACATGCAAGTGGATTCACATCTGGTGATCTGGATCACAGACTACCTCACCAGAAGGATGAGGACTGCATCTCCGAAACCCTTTCCAGTAGCACAGGAGCATCACAGGGGACTGTCCTCTGCCCATTCCTGTTCACTCTATACACCTCGGACCCGGAGAGTCATGCCACATGCAGAAGTTCTCAGGTGACACTGCCATTGTGGGGTGTATTTGTGGGATGATGCCATTTAAACCAGCTACAATTAAACATCTAAAGAGGTGGTTATTGACTTTCATCGGTCTGGGTCTCCCCTGCTACTTGTCTCCATCAAGGGAGTGGATGTTGAGAGAGTCAGGTCATATAGGGATGCCACGTGATTGTGGACAGGAGAGCTGGTTCAGTGATTGGTCTGGAGCTGAACTCCCTCGAGGAAGTGGTAGAGAAGAGGACACTTCACGCAATTTTTTGCAACCAGAAGAGTGTGTTCAGCGAAAGACTTCTGTCCCAAAGCTGCTCAACAGACAGACTTATAAAGTCCTTTGTCCCCAGAGCCATTCGGCACTTCAACTGGGTTGTTTTTAACCCAGATGCTGGATAAATATTGGACCAACTACATGCTGGGTTAATTTAACCCAGCAAAATGGGTTATTTATTTAACCCAGCAAAATGGGATATTTATTTAACCCAGCAAGATGTGTAAAATATTCAATCCAAATGCTAGGTCATATTTAACTATAATGCTGGGTTAATTGTACCTCACAAATAGGTTATTATTATTTTTATGTTTAACATGTCAAGTTTTGCAAACTATACATATATGCAATAAACACCCAATTAATTATACAAATCATGGAAAAAATATTTATATTTATTTTTCAAAAGCACAAGATAAAATAATACAAAACAAGTTCAACAGCGACATCATTACAATACATTACTCAGAAGCACTAATGCCTGAGAGCAGTGCTGGTCATTATCTCTCAACATCAAGATGTAGGGGTCTTGACACGTCAGCCTGCTGGAGATATTCCACGGTGTTGGTTCCAACCTTAGAAAGAAAGAAATTAAAGAAAGTAAAAGTTTATGGAAAAAAATCAAAAGGGTTGGCTAGTATTCATATTTGTAAGAATATTAGTGTTTTGTAACACCTCAGCTTTTTATATGTGGTTGCTAACACTAGCAAACTAGCTAAATGCTAGCGTCATGCTGGCACTACAGTTAACAGTTTAGCTTTCATTCATCACTTCACCATCTTCATACACCCTGCAAGCATTCTACAAAGAAAGCTAAAAAGCTCAGACATTTTTGCAGTTTATTTTCATATACAGATGGAGTTCTTTGGTTTGGCTAGCTAGCAGCCATTGTCAGATAAACTAGCATGCTATAGCACAGACCAGGCTGAAAGTTTGAGTGTAACGTTAACATGGTAACAGTAATAAATGTTACATACAGTGAACAAATTCAGTCATAGGTGAGTGAAAGTGTGTATACAGGCCTTATATTTAACGTTTACATTTCCTCTTAAATGTGTGAGGAGGAAAACCAAAAACAAGACACGAAGTTGACACAGCCACTGAATACACAGGTGAACTTCTGGGGGAGGTGCGGTCTTGTCTGTGATGTTAGCTGTCACTAGCTAACCCAACTACAATCCAGCAAGCTGGGTTAAACAAAAAGTACCCAATTCCCTGTAAATAACCCAGAAAAATTACCCAACAGATGCAACCCAGCGTTTGGGTAGTAAAAACAACCCAGCATTTTTTTAGTGTGTACATATAAAATTGCACATCATGACTGAACTGGAATTAACCTTTTTTATATGCTTAACTATATACAACTTCTATATCTTGCAGTTTTATCTAAGAAAATAATTTTTTTCTTAGATTTTCATTGCACTAGTAACTATCTATCTATCTATCTATCTATCTATCTATCTAAAAGTATTAAATCACAATCGGGTTCTGCTTGCATAATTGGAAGTACACTCAAAAAAATGAACAAGACAGGGTGTGCACTTTACATAATATAATTCTTTTCAGTATACTCATAATAATTGTATTTGTTGACTTAAAATATTTTTTTTCCATTAAGGTTTACATAATTATGTCTCAACTTGACTGTACAAATTCCTAATACGTTGTCTAATCACGAACTATTCATGTTAGCTCAACATTTCATACATACATTTCAATCATAAGTAAGAGTAAAGTCAGTAAAGAAAATACAGCAAACTTGCATCAACTGTTGAAATGAACTAAAAAAAATCTAATCCAATAGGGAGAATGTTATATATAACATAATTTTTTTTTTGCATTGCACTTCTTAAAACATCTTACACAAGATATGGAAGTATCTTCTATAATGTAGAGGCATATCTAAAAATTGCAAGTATTGTCTTTAAAATATGTAGTACTTCTGATTTCCTATTAGAGTTTTGGCAACAAGGCTATATTATATAAGAAGAGTTGTCCTTTGAGTTGTTTGTCGCTGTGTTGGTGCTCAGGAAAAAAAAAAGGTTGCAGGAAGAGTGTCCAACAAGCGAAGTGAGAAGCGTGAGCTGTGTTTGTGTGGTGGCAGTAGCGAGATGCCAGCTGTCATGAAACGCTAAAGAAACAGAAGAGCAAGACGCATCAAACTACACCTGCGCAAAGTTAATTGCGTTACCCCTTGCAGTTTTGTCAGAGGAAGGTCAACAACGTTTTTTCCTAAGATAAATGTTTTTTTCACCAGTACATATTTTTATATGTGATAATATATATGGTATCTAACATTGGCCTGCTTCTGTACACTCAACAAAAAAAAATAAAAAATTTAATATGGCATCTGTTGGTTCAAAGAAAGTAATTTTGGTCAACAGGTGGAGTAAAATCTGCACATGCGCAGTTGGAAAACAGCAGAAAGGAACAAACCACAATGGTCGCTCTTCAGCTCATTTAGATCGGCGACATTTTTTGATAATCAAAAACAGAAATGAAAACATGTAAGGACAGACTGGTGAGATTTTAACATTTTTATGCATTTATATTGAGGCTGTGATTACATTTGAATAATTACTCACTTGTAATACTGTTGTGTATAATATTGTCATAAAGTTGCCATATTACTCATATCTACTTTAATATTATAGTTACTGTAGATACATTTTTGTTATTTGCATTTGTGTGATATTTTATACCTGTTGAATTTTGTTATATATTACATCACCCAAATTAAAGTTGCATATGACATTAGTAAGGAATTGTTTCTTCATTTTAGCCGATTCCTGTGTGCAAATACAGCAGTTTTCTGTTCATGTTCTGAAGCCAGTTTTAATAACTTAAATAATTAATCTTAAAAGGTGGTGTTGGCACATAGTTATTTAATATCTAATTCTATTATTCAAGCCTGATAACCCTGAAAACACAGGGAAATAAGCATATTTGACATTTATTTAAGATGACATCTAGCTATTTAATGTAAGCTTGTTTGTTTGTTCATCTAACACATTTTAACTTTTAAGTTTAGTAGTTTGCAGTTTTTCATATTTTCTTCTTCTTATTCTTTGGTGACTCGCATTCTTTTTCTCCCATACAGAGTTTTGAAACTTAACCTGTAGCGTCCTATAAGTGAAGATTCACCTTTCTTTGCTGAATTCAAGAACAGATGGCCTGCACTCTTTACTGAGCGAGAGGTATGTCTTTAATGCCATGTCAGCTGATTAATTACTTGGAGGTTGTTATAAGTCTAAACTGTGATTTGAAGTACTTTAGATGTAATTCAGGTTTGTCAATTTATAGTAAATGTGTATGTTATCTGTGAGTACTGGTAAAGTAAATGATGATGTCCTGTCCAAAATATATCAGCAGGCTGATTTCTCTCTTTTTTTTTCTTTTTTTTGTGTGGAAATTTTATCAGATATCTGTGGAATTCAGCAGGATTACACCAATTCCTTTGGTGACCAAATCCATGGGTCAGTTTGATAATTTCTCCTCCCAGCTCCTCAAAAATTTTGAAAAAAGAAAGGAGAAGCAGCCACCCAGAAGATCACAGACATCCTGTCAGTTATGGATCAGGAATGCTCCCTAAATTCTTTCTTATAATTCATAATAGGTCTAAAGAATATTTAATCTAAATATGAATATTTTATTTTCAACTCTTTGTACACAAAAGTTAAAGTTGAGATTCTGTTCTAAAGCTCCAATTCTCATGATGATTTTTTATCTTTTGACGCTTCAGAAAAAGAACTCGCCACTGACCGTCATTTTAACAACAGAAATGGCTGGACAAATTGGCCCAAATGTACATTTTATGTAGGGGAGTTTTAAAAACACAAGATTGAGAAAATAATGACTTTCTGTCTTGCTTATACAGTATATGCGTATCCCATGCAATGCTTCTGATTTGAGGCTATTTGTTAATGGAAACACTTGACTTTTGTAAATTACAGCAGTGGGAGAATATGTGTAATACTACATAAATGTAAGATGTAAAAAGTACTAATTCTAATTTCATTTTGATTAGAGCATCACTATTGAAAAAAAGTGCGAATGCATCCTGAAAGCCGTAGTGGTCCACCTGAGTGAAGATCCTTCAAACCTAGTGAAGGAGTACATGGTAAGTTATTTAAAAAAAAAAATTAAAGAAAATTTTAGTATTTTTCTCTAAAACCAGTTTCTATTTTTACCCTTGATCTGTTGGTAACTGTTTTTATTTTGTACTTGCCATTTTTAGGACGGAGCAACACTACTCTTGGAATCTAAGCGATCAAATATGATGGGGCAGGTGTTGCAGACCCATATAAAGATGTTGGTGTCATCATCAAAGGCATCCAAGTACTTCAACTTGTACAATGTAGCTAATGCATGTTCTATTATCGTTGGTCTAATTAATGGTTTAAACTTGGCTTATCCCAAGGATCTGAGAGATACTTTTGAATTTTTTCAAAAGATTTTCATGGATGCTAACAAGCTGTCAAGTCCAGGTCTTAAAAAATAAACTCCTTTCATAGGCACTATAATGTGAGACAAGGGCTAAGAGACAGGACCTATGTTTTTTCCATAATGTTGCACTGGTTGTTGCAGCACATTTCTTTTCCCAGTGCTGACCAGGTGATATCTTTAAATCATCATTTGAATAGCTGCAATGTTGTTAATTTGAGTTTTTTAGAAGGTATAGTTCACTAAAGAAGACTATATTTTCCCCAAGTATATTTTTGTAAATAATTTAATTTAAAGACAGAATGCTTTTATTATACTTGTATAATAAAATAATATAAATATAAATATAAATAAATAAATAAAAATAATACTTGTATATTACATGTAATATTATTTTTGTAACTTCTTGTAATAATTAAAGATAAGTTTTATTTTGAAAAGTGAAGACCGTATTTCAATTTTGGTAAATGTTCTTGTTAGAAAAAAAAAAAGTAAAACATTGTAAAAATGTTACTTTGCTTTCAAATGTTAGTCTTCCTTTAAATAACAAGTTGTCGGATTACAAATTTATAAAATGTTAAATCTGGGTTCCAACAAAATAGTATATAAACTGAAAAGTTATGTACATTGGGTTTTACATTTTGAGGTAAAGATTATGACACTCTAAGGACATCAAGTCTGGTAACCCAGGTGTTTGAGACCTTTGTCTTTATGTACTTCCTGACCACTGGGTAGGGTCCCAAGGTAAATGTGAATGCTAATCTCAAGGCCAGGCTGTGCCTTTGTCTCTATGATAATGTGAAGGTCTGGGCGATACTGTTAGGCTGATTAGATTAGCACCTATGCATTTGAAAGACACTGTTATGCTGATGAGATCAGAGCTGGGGAACTTCCGGTACCAGGCTGATTCCTGTACTACACTGTGCTTTCTTTAGATTGTCTCCACCTCTTTGTATCCCTCCCCCTTGTAAAGTATAAACTCTCCAGAACGGAGTTATAAGTTTAGACTTGGATGACTGCAGCGACGCGCGGTGAGTTTCTCAATAAAGAGTAACTTCTGCTGGAAAGGTATCCCAACGTCTCCTGGTCTCTGATTCAACAAAGGAAGAAAAGTTCACAACAAAGTGTTAGCTGCTTTTTTTTAGCTTCAAGAAAATGTACTTTATACTGTTAAAGAAGGCTGTTCATTTTTTGTAAATGCTGTCATTTAAAGGCTGCATCATTTTATATTTTACTTTATACTTGTATTCCCATAGCTAAATTTTGTTGCTCAGAATGAGCTTTTTCTTGTCTCATGAGACTGAATTGAGCTGTCTCATTACAAGCTTGACTTTGTCTTTTCTATTTCTCCTAAACCCCACTTAGAAGAAACAAAGAGACATAACTGAGACACAAAGCGAGACATACCTGAGAAACATTTGAGAAATCTGTGCTGTACATGAGAAACAGAACTGCATTTGAAGGAGAAGCAATATATATGAGCCATATATAATATAACATATAACATATAGACCATAATGAGATTAAAGTCAGATATAAATGAGATGCATGAAACACAAATGAGAAATATTATAGTTTTATTGAACATATCAAAAATCCTCAATTAGCAGCATACAGTGTAACAACTTGCATATTATTACACATCATTACAATAACTGTGAACTGGACTTTGCATTGATGCAGCACACACTTGCATATTATTACACATCATTACAATACTTGTGAACACATAATAGATACATACACACAAGATCACAAGATCGTGGTTTGCCCCCCCCTCCCCCCTCCTTCTATATTCTATATCCTTTATACCCTACCTCACATAGCCGTTATGGTTATTGCTTTGCTGCACTATGGTTGCACTTTATTACTTGCTGGGAGATGTTGCCAAATGATATCTCGTTGTTATCTATACTTGTTATTATTAACAATGACAATGAATTGAATTGAAGTGAATTGAATTGAACAAATTTACAATTCACACAATATAACAGACACCAGCAAAATCTGGCAAACCAAGACACTAAATGATACAAAATGTCATAAAACCTGACAAAGATATTAAGTGTAACACTGCTCAACTCAAAGTATGACTTATACAGGAGTTACACAAAGGCCACAGCATTGTGAGAATCTTCCAGTGAAAAAAAAATAGTCAAAAACAAGATGAAAAATTTTAAAGGAAAATTGGTTGCTGCTGTATGTAAGGGCTACAAGAACGGGTCAATGCCAGGAAAAATTATTTCTCACCAGCTACATCAGTCTTCTCTTGTGGTGGATGTCTAACAAGTTTGTCCAAAGTCTGAAACTCCTGGAGTTGCTTAGTATCTAATGGAACAAGAAATATATATATATATATTAAAACATTTAAGATTTATCTAAACACCATTCAGCTACTCCATTCCAAACTGTCTGAAGGTTGAGAGGTGGGCTTGAGCTTGCTCATGGGCTGGTGCTTACCTGACTGATGATGTGGTGCTGACGGAGACTCCGGAACATTCTCCTGCATTCTTGGTCTCCTGAGGTGGCATGCTTCTGAAAAGAACCCAGTTAAAGTAAAATGTATATAATTACCAAGATAACCTTTTAACAAACATATTGGTCTTTATTTATAGAATATAATTAACTGATGTTTCTAAAGTTACGTGTTCTGGTAACTACTATTAAACACTGAACACTCTATAATAAAACTACTGGTTTGCAAAAATTTATATTAACTTACTATTAAAAAAAAAAAAGGTAAAAAGTAACTTAAAGTCAAACCACACTGGTTAATTTAGGATATGCTGACTGATGTCTCCCATGTATGGGAGAAATTGTGAAAAATTATGTTTAATTAGAGTCTACATGTACTGTAGGCTTAATTGGGTTGGCCATGAAAAAATGTTGAACAATGTATACGAAAAAATAGGTTTGGTCTTAAATCATAAGTGTATACAGAAATCACTGAACACAAACATTATCTCATTTTATATTCTGTATATTGTATTTTAGTTCTTTATTGGTAATGACATTTGTACAGAATGTAAAGTAAGTTTGCCATTTGCCCGTTTAATTTCAATAAATTCATTATGGTGTACACATTTGTAAAAGGTTACCTGGGTGTACAGTAATATAACAGGTGGTTGGATTTTTTTTAAAATAAACAAGCTAGAGTTTGAAATAAAACCTTTATCTATTACAAAGCAATTTTGTAATTGACTTTAGTTGTTACCAACCTACATATCTACATATCTTCATTTTAGAGATCCAACCTACTAACCCTCCCGTCCATCTACCCGTATGTGAAGAGTAAATGGATGTATATAAAAAAAGTACTAAACACTCTTTAGTGTAGATGGCACTGTTTGCCAGAGAACCCAAGCCCTTAAACCCCAAAGAATTTTTAGCCATTCTTTGCATTATGTTTTAATAAATATACTGTATATGAGTCAGGATTATGCAATATAGACTTACTTTTTTCAGCAGAATATATTCCTCAATATAGAGAACTCAATTTAATTTCATTTTAACTAACTATACACATGTGACTAAGCAAAACATTTTTTTAAAGCATCATATCAGAAGATATATCAGAAAACCCAAATGCACAGTTTACAAGTAATGTATACTTTATGTGTTGGAAACACTGCTTTGGTGAAACAAAAACTATATGACTATATGACTGAAACAAAAACTATATATACACACACAAGACAAATATGAACTATCTCTGAGATTTAGAGGTAACGAGCCATATTTGAGAAGATGCAGAAAATGGCCAAAATCTCATTCAAGTCTCAAAGATGGCTCATTTCTGCATATGTGAGTTGCACACAAGACAAATATGAAGTATCTCTGAGATTTAAAGGTAATGAGCCACATTTGAGACACCATTGACACCAGTCTACCTGAGCCTCCAGGAACAAACTGGACTAAACTTTTAACACATCTCCTGTTATACTGAACTTCCAGTCTTACACATTATTATGCTGATCAATCCCTGCTATCCGTTATCACCCAGATGAGGATGGTTTCCCTGTTGAGTCCAGTTCCTCTCAAGGTTTCTTCCTATTACCATCTCAGGGAGTTTTTCTTTGCCACCGTCTCCCTCGGCTTGCTCATCAGGGACAATCTTATCATTTTGATTCATACACATTGCATACAAACTTACTTCTTTATGTCAATAGTTAAAAGCGCTATATAAATAAATTGACTTGACTTGACATGAAGAAAACATCTAAATCTCATTCAAGTCTCAAAGATGGCTCATTTCTGTCTAGGAGACAAAGAAGAGATTAACATGAGATCTCATCTTGGAGTTTCTTTGCTATGGGTTATTACCTTAATAGTATTAAAATTTTAACGTATTGTAATTAAAAGTTAAGATAACTATTATTTTGAAAAGTCAAGACAGAATGTTGGAAAAATGTTAAACACTAAAAATGTTCATTGTAAAATATTTTAACAATGTTATTGAATAAACTCAATGAAACAAACTTTTTTTCCTTTGGTCAAACATACCAATATTAATTTTAGAATAAAATTTATAAATTACAACATTTGTAGTTGTCTAAATTAAGTGCTTAAAATTAATTGGATCAACAAGATAAAATTACTTACAAGCTAAAGCTACAAGATAGTTCAAATTAAAATTATTTTATTTCATTGGCTCAAGATGAATTTTCCTATTGGGTTCCATTTACATGGATTAAGTTTAACTAACATAATTCAAATGTGTGGAAATGTGTGTCATAATTATATTAACTTAGTGGAGGATTAGTCATCCTCTCTGTGTTGCTACTTACTCTAGTCTCAGGTGAATCTCTTTTGGAATCAATCTGATCAAGAAACAACTTGGGTCTACATTTTAAGGTTCATAGTAAGTACAGTGGAAACTTGGATTGTGGACATAATTTCATAAAACAAAGCGAATTTCCCCATAAGAAATAATGAAAACTCAGATTATTCGTTACACAACCCAAAACAATTTATACATAAAAATAATTAATACAAAATATAAAGTAAAAATAAAACAAATTAAGCTGCACTTTACCTTAGAAAAAAGTAAAAATAAATTCAGTGTGTCCGTTTGTGTGCGTATGCGCTCTGTGTGTGTGCATGTGTATGTGTCTGCATGTATTTCTGCGTCACCCTCTCCCTTTTCTCGGTTTACACAGTAACCCTTTCACCTCTCTTATTTGTCCTAATGGAAAAACTTCCTCATCAGGAAAATTAACAAGAAACATCTCTGACACTCGAGTGCTCGTGCACACCAACGGAATCACTGCTGTAAAGTAAAAATAAAAAAAATTACCCTGCACTTTAACTTTGAAAATAAGAGACCAGTGTCTCCGTTAGTGACACTGACTGGGACACTGCTCCGTGTGTGTGAAGCAGAGCGGAGGAAGGGGGAGTGTGAAGAAGAGCGGAGGAAGGGGGAGTGTGAAAGAGAGAGGAGGAGGGTGTGTGTGAAGGCGAGTCAAGGAGGGGTGTGTGTGAAGGGGAACGGTGTCCAATGACACACACATAATGAAGTCAGTGTGTGAAATGAGGATGGATTCCCTGTTGAGTCCGGTTCCTCTCAGGGTTTCTTCCTATTGTCATCTTAGGGAGTTTTTTCTTGCCACTATCACCTTCGGCTTGCTCATCAGGGACTATCTGACTATTTTGATTCATACACATTCACATTTCATACAAACTTAAATAATTCTTTTGATTGTGTAAAGATGCTTTGTGACAATGACAATTGTGAAAACTGCTATACAAATAAAATTTAATTGAATTGAATTGATAGAGAGAAAGAGTAAATGGATCGTTAACCTCTTTAACTTTGTGTTGCTTTACATGCACGCTTTACATGCAAGTCCGAGCAGAGGAGACGATTAACCACAATTACAAAAACAGAGAGAGAGAGAGAGAGAAAAAACATTGGCTCAGTTGTGATCACGTGACGCGCAACATCAAAACAAGAAGCACATGCGTGCAACATTATACGCGAACACCAAGACTTGCTCGTTTTTCAAGTCAAAATTTATTAAAAATCTTTCCTTGTCTTGTGAAACACTCGCAAACCGTGTTACTTGTAATCCAAGGTTCCATTGGATTTCAATATTGGCATTCTTGTTGTGATTTAGTACTTCAGATATTACTGAAAGTCTCAATATTCGCTTTCTAAATCCTTTTCTGGGTCATATACAAACCATTGGTATCCACAGTTTTGTTCTGATTCTAAAAGTCTAAATACTCGTTCAGTTTTGAATACAATTCCCTCTTTTTTTTTGGTACAACTCCCTCTCATTTAATTATTTATTCCAATTAATCTTTCTGATTCTATTTGTCATTTACTAACTTCAACCACTGTATATATTACCTGTGTACATGCTATTATTATTATCATTTATCTATCAAAACATACTACACACACACACACACACACACACACACACACACACACACAAGCATTTCACATACAAATAAACGTCACCCATAGGCAAACATGTCACATGCATAAATATTTCACAGAAATACATAATCAAGCGTGCCACATACCAATAAGCATATTATACATAAACGAACATATACAAAAGTTATTCTTTTCCTTTTATCCACCAGCATGAGTACTCTAAACTTTCAGCTATTGTTTTTTCAACAATTTAATAGCTCTGTATTCCTCAATGTTTCTTAGGCCTGGATTTATCATCATCATTCATGCAAGCATCAAACACTCATATCACAATGTGCAGGAATTTTCACATACTCCTTGGACACAGCCCTGTGACCCAGCGGCACCCCATTTCTCACGCAACTGCCCAGTAAAAGGCCAGGCCCCTCTGTAATTTTGGGTGCACCGGTGGGTTTTGGGTGCATCTCAAATCTTTTCCCAACCATCGCTCCTATTTTTCAGTAACCGTGACCCACAATAATCAACCCCATGGCACGTATGCCCTGCTAGATTCAGGGGCTGACCAAAATCTGATCTGCTTATTGACCCACATAGATTGGGTCAACTACCTCCCATATGATTGTGCTATTAACCTTCTCCCTGGTACTACCCCGCCCAGGGAGGACTATACTCTCTCTCCCGCCTGGAGAGGGAGGCCATTACGGAATCCTTGCGACAGGAATCATTCGTCCCTCCTCTTCTCATTCGTCTCTCCTCTTCTCCAGCAGGTGCAGGGTTCGTGGAGAAGAAAGACAAATCTTTACGACCCTGCATTGACTATAGGGGGCTCAACGAGATCACTGTAAAAAAAAACGCTACCCACTCCCTCTCATGCCCTCAGCCTTAGAATTTCTAAAAGATGCATGTGTTTTTACTAAGTTGGACCTTCGAAATGCCTATCACCTAGTAAGGATTCAAGAGGGGGACGAATGGAAGACGGCCTTTAATACACCTACGGGCCACTACGAATACCTCGTGATTCCCTTCGGACTGACCCCGGCTGTCTTTTAGGCCCTTATTACTGAGAGACTTCCTTAATGTTTTTGCATTTGTTTTGACCTTGATGACATTCTGACATTCTCCCGCACCCTGAAGGAACACAGATCCCATGTCTGACAAGTTCTACAAAGGCTTATGGAATATAAACTTTACGTCAAGTCAAGGGTTCCTCGGGGATTTTTAAGTCCTCTACATATTATGTTAATACTGCATGACACTAACACTATCAGTGTATATCAGTAAATAATGGAATCAAAGAACAAACCAAACTTTATAGATCTGGATGAAGTGAGCAGGATTTATTGCAGCAATAAAGTTAAAAAATGAGCCATACTCCAATGCTTAAGTGGCACACCCAAGCATCTCCCAGAGTAGACTGACTCAACAGGTAGAAGCATATTCCTTATATAGTCTCACAAGAGGGGAGAGGCAGACTCGCCCCTCCTACAATTTTTTATTCTCCATTTTCTGTTACCATTGACTCCCATTATAATCTGATTTTTGCTATATTTTGGCTACCATTATATTCCTTTGTACAATTTGTTTCCCATTATCTTAAAATTTTCCTTGTTTAATCAAAAAAAAATTGACAGGGCGGAGTTTCTTGTTATTACGTTATACACGCCGTTTATCTGACTACTACATATCCGGATTAGCTTTACAGTTCTCAAGGACATACCATGGGTATAGCTACCCTTCTGAGAAACCCCATTTCAGCCGCTTGTATTCGCGATCTTGTCCTTTCGGTCATGACCCAACGCTCATGACCATAGGTGAGGGTTGGAACGAAGATCGACCGGTAAATTGAGAGCTTTGCCTTTTGGCTCAACTCTCTTTACGTCACAACGGTGCGGTAAAACAACTGCAATACCGCCCCCGCTGCTCCGATTCTCCGGCCAATCTCATGTTCCAATATTCCATCACTCGTAAACAAGATCCCAAGATACTTGAACTCCTTCACTTGGGGTAATGACTCGCTCCCTACCTGGAGTAGACAATCCATCAGTTTCCTGCTGAGAACCATGGCCACAGATTTCGAGGTACTGATCCTCATCCCCACCGTTTCACACTCAGCTGCAAACCGATCCAGCAAGCGCTGCAGGTCACAGACTGATGATGACATCAGGACCACATCATCTGCAAAAAGCAGAGATACAATCCTTAGTTCACCAAACTGGATACCCTCTCCTCCACGGCTGCGCCTTGATATCCTGTCCATGAAAATCACAAACAGGATTGGTGACAGAGCACAGCCCTGGCGGAGGCCAACACCCACTGGAAACAAGTCTGACTTACTGCCGAGAATCCGAAGACAGCTTTCACTTTGGGTGTAAAGGGATTGGATGGCCCTGAGAAGTGACCCCCTCACCCCATACTCCCGCAGTACCTCCCACAGGAAATTCCGAGGGACGCAATCATATGCCTTCTCCAAATCCACAAAACACATGTAGACTGGATGGGCATATTCCCACGCCCCCTCCAGGATTCCTGCAAGAGTAAAAAGCTGGTGCACTCTTCCACAACCAGGACGAAAACCACATTGTTCCTCTTCAATCTGTGGTTCGACAACCCGAGAAACTGATTAATATAGTTTTGTGAGCTCAGTGTATTTTTATAAGAAGAGTGTTTGTGTCCTCTGAAAATTACTGAGAAAATCTGACTGAGTATTCTCTGAATTTAGATAAATTCAGCATTTATTTTTTTGGGGGGGCGGTGAGAGTTAATCTGCAGTTGGGATTAGGTGTACCGGAGCTAGCAAGCTAAACTCTCATAACCATGTTTGTCTTATTATGGCGTTATATTCCTGTCACAATTCTGAGCGCATGGTTTGACATTTTGACAAAGCACTCTATGTGCGCGTTCAACAGCTCAATTCTGTGCATGCAGTGTCTCATTTGCTCGCACAACATGGTCTCAGTGTACGCAACTTCTTGATTCTGTGTGTGTACGCTTGACTCTGCCTGTGCGCTGGCTCAACTTTGTCCAGTATGGGAAGCCAAACACATCAAAAGTGGGACGAAACTAAGGTCCCCTGGGCGGACCAAATATCTGCGCGGCCCAACGGACAGCGCAGAGATGATCTGGTTTATTTGTGCAGCCCAGTGGATCACGCAGCGCGAACCAGTTTCAGTCGCGCAGAGCGGACCAACTTGAGCAGCGCTGCTCAAATCACAATCCTGCCGACCCACTGGACTCCGATAGAAATAGACCCCGTCGACCATAACGCAGGTTCGCGCAGGATTGTTATTTGAGCAGCGCTGCTCAAGTTGGTCAGCGCTGCGCGATCCACTGGGCTGCGCAAATAAACCAGTTAATTTCTGCGCTGTCCAGATTGTCCGTTGCGCTGTCCGTTGGGCCGTGCAGATATTTGGTCCGTCCAGGGCAGCTCAATCGTCCCACTTTTGATGTGTTTGGCTTCCCATAGTCCAGTGTCACAAAACTGCCACAAAACCAACCAATCACAGACTTCCACACATTACTTCTGATTGGCCGTTCCTTGTCTATCAGCTGGCACTATCGACCACATAACGGAAGCATTGTAAATAAAGGTTTATAAGTAAAGCGACCGTGTTGCCTGATTTGAATTTTAGTCAATGTAGTCTAACGATGAGCTATATGGATAAGATGATTTTGGAGCGTAACTAGAACTGTATCGTTTGTCATACACCCATGAAAGAGGTGTCAAATCGTGCGGCTCATTGAGGCCAATTTTGACTGATTGAAGCGCCGAGTGGGAATTTGGTAGAGATCTCAAATTTACCAGATTTGAAGAGGCTTGCAATCTGTGTTGGAACATTCCCCGCAAGAGCGTATAGGTTTTATCCCCGGGGTAAAACAGGTGCCCAAATTTGCCCCATTGACTTATAATGGGGAATTTGGTGCATGACTCGTCACTTTCTGTTTGTCGTAGACCCATGAAACAGGTGGCAAATTGTGCGGTTCATTCTCGAATTTATTTTATTTGGGTTTATTTGGAGAAAGGGGGCTTGACATGACTTTTCTAATGGGCGAGTGGTACACTGCCCCAGCAGGGGGCAATTAACATACTATAGTAACTTCCATAGGAACTTTGAAACTGAATTTAACTGTGCATCCCACTGTCGTAGAGACATGGGGGTGGGCTCATTTTACTCAGGCAATCAATCAGTCTTTTGCATTTATCATGGTGTTCATAAGCCACACCATCATGCAGTTAGCATGTTGCTAACACGATTAGCATGTTGCTAGCATTATGCTAACAATATTAGCATTTTGCTATCATTATGCTAACTATATTCGCATTTCGATAATAACATGTTTAGCATGTTGCTAGCATGATGCTAGTGTGATTAGCATGTTGCTAGGATAACGTCTAGCTCATTAGCATGTTGCTAGCATTATGCTAACGATATTAGCATGTTGCTAGCAATATCAGTCGAATGTTGATATCATGATGATAGGGTGCTTAGCATGTTGCTAGCATGGTGTTTAGCTAATTAGCATGTAGCTGGTATTATGCTAATAATATTAGCATGTTGCTAGCTACATCATTACACTGCTACTAACATAATGCTGGAGTGCTCAGCAAGTTGCTAGCATTCAATTCAATTCAATTTTATTTATATAGCGCTTTTAACAATTGACATTGTCGCAAAGCAGCTTTACACAATAAAAAGAAGTAAGTTTTTATGCAATGTGTATGAATCAAAATGATAAGATTGTCCCTGATGAGCAAGCCGAGGGCGACGGTGGCAAGGAAAAACTCCCTGAGATGGTAATAGGAAGAAACCTTGAGAGGAACCAGACTCAACAGGGAACCCATCCTCATCTGGGTGATAACGGATAGCAGAGAATGATCAGCATAATAATGTGTACTGGAAGTTCAGTGTAACAGGAGATGTGTTAAAATTTAAATTAAAAGGAGTCCAGTTTGTTCCCGGAGGCTCAGGTAGACTGTAGGAGATTCCAGTCCAGAGCTATCGAACAACTGAAGTCACAGGTTCCCAGAGCATCAATCGATGATAGGACAGTCTTCATGGAAACCATCCCCAGCCACCAAGCGCATCCAGGCAGACCACACGGGGCATCCATGTGACGGGATCTCCAACCAGAAGCAGGACTCCAGGACGGGTTAGACGGCTCCAGAGGGCAGAGGGGTCTGGATCACTGGCAACTCAGGAGCGAACATGTATAGCTCGACAGAGAGACAGAGAGAGGGAAAGGAGAGAGGGAGAGAGAGAGAGCAGAAAAGGAGAGAACAGAAAATAAGGAGAGATGGCAGTTAGGTATGGTCACAGTCAACATGTATAAGGTGAATGTATATTAGTGCAAAGTGCAAGCAGGGACTCCGGCAGGACTAACTATAACAGCATAACTAAAAGGGAAAGCCAGAAGGAAACACAGACATGAGGGCTCCCTGAGATGTAAAGCAACCAATCACCTCACTGTCGACAAACCTGAGTGATCAATGAGAGTGGGGGAGACAGCATCTAAACATACCAGTTCATCATAATACTCTATGTCCATGAGTCCACCAGATCTGCTCCTTTACCTAAGGCAAATCTACTTACAAAATGCTTGGTTAAATAAATAGGTTTTAGCCTAGACTTAAACACTGAGACTGTGTCTGAGTCCCGAACACTATTTGAAAGGCTGTTCCATAACTTTGGGGATTTGTAAGAAAAAGCTCTGCCCCCTGCTGTAGTTTTTATAATACGCGGTACTGACAAGCAGTCTGCATCCTTTGATCGAAGTAGGCGTGACCATTTAATGCTTTATATGTCAAAAGTAGTATTTTAAAATCAATGTGAAATTTCACAGGGAGCCAATGAAGTGAAGATAAGATGTAATGTGCTCATATCTTCTGGTTCTAGTGAGGACTCTTGCTGCTGCATTCTGAACTAATTGAAGCTTGTTTATGCACCTAGTTGAACAACCAGACAGGAAAACGTTGCAATAGTCCAACCTTGAGGTGATAAAAGCATGAACTAGTTTTTCTGCATTGTTTAGTGACAATATATTCCTTAACTTGGCAATCTTTTCCAGAATCTTACAGATAAGATTTTGGCCTGTAATTGGAAAGCTGACCGGGGTCGAGGTCAGGCTTCTTAATTATCGGTTTAATAACTGCTAATTTAAAAGATTTTGGAACATACCCAATGCTGATTGAAGAATTAATCATTTTCAACAGGGGTTCTGTTATTTCTGTTTGACAATATGTGTCGGTATGGGATCTAATATACAGGATGATGAATTTGCAGAAGAGGTGAGTGAAATTAATTCATTCTCTTCAAAGGGAAGTAAAGTTTTCTAGGTTCTGATATGACATGGTTAGTTTAACATCTGCATCAATTACATTGTCCGGTTTCAAAGCCTCAATTTTATGCCTAATGTTTACAATTTTATTATTAAAGAAGTTCATGAAGTCCTCACTACTGTACATTGTTGTTGTGGAGATCTCTGCAGTGGTCTTATTTCTGGTTAATTTGGCTACGGTATTAAATAAAAATCTAGGATTATTTTTTGTTATTTTCTATAAGAGTGGAGAGATACATTGATCTTGCTACACTAAGAGCTTTTCTATAGTTCAGGATGCTCTCCTTCCATGCTATTTGAAATACTAATAATTTGGTTTGAAGCCATTTACGTCCTAATTTCCGAGCGGTCTGTTTTAAACTGCGCGTGTGATCATTATACCAGGGAGCGAGTTTCTTATCTCTAATCAATTTCCTTTTAACTGGAGCTACATTATCTAAGGTATAACGAAATGTTGACTCTAAATGTTCAGTCGCCTGATCCAGGTCTGTGGCATCAGATGGTGATCCAATCAAAGTTGATAACTCTGGGAGATTACTGATAAAGCTCTGTGTGGTATTTGATGTGAATGTTTACGTACGTTTAATACGGTAGCGCAGCGCTGTGCATACATTATTACTATGCCAAAAGTTAATTGAGACAAAGTAGTGATCTGAGATAACTTCAGACAGTGGAATTGTGAATACATTTCTTAATCCGAAGAATAATATTAAATCTAAAGTGTGACCTGCTTTATGAGTGGGTCCTACTACACATTGATTTACTCCTACCGAGTCTAGTATGGACATAAATGCTGTTCTCAGAGGGTCTTCTGGATTCTCAAAATGAATATTAAAATCTCTAGCAATTAAAGCTACAAAAATGAGTAGGTTTGCGGGGAAATCTGCAAATTCACAGAGAAATTCCAAGTACAGCCCTGGTCCCTTGCTAATTAATAATAATTAGCGGGATCGACTGAGCAGACTTCATATTTGTAGCTACACTTTTTATGTTACTATAGAGAACTTCAAATGCATTAAATTTGTGTCTGTGTTTTTGAACGATAGACAGATTATCGTTGTAAATAACTGCGACACCTCCTCCGCTACCAGTTAGCCGAGGCTTGTGTATGTAGCTGTATCCAGGAGGACTAGCTTCATTTAAAGCTACATACTCATCCTGTTTAATCCAGGTTTCTGTTAAACAGAGTATATCAAACTCCTGGTCTGTGATAATTTCATTAACAATAACTGCTTTAGATGCGAGGAATCTAATATTTAACAGTCCTAGCTTCAGATCAGAGGTGCCGGCTGCACATTCAGTGTGCTCTGAGTTTGTCGTATCTATGTTAATTAAATGACTAAAACAGACTTTCTGAGTCTTCCTAAATTTATGTTTAGCTCGGGGAACAGACACAGTCTCAATATGATGAACCCTGAGTGACAACTCTATACAGCTAGCAGATGGTTGGTTTAGCCTGTCTGACTGCTCCCTGGCCTGGGCTCTGGATTGTCACCGATTAACTAGGCCTCTTCTGAGACTATGCGCTATACTGCAAGAAATGAGAGCAGCACCTTCCCGAGTGGATGGACTCCGTCCCGCCCTAACAGGCCAGCTTTGCCCTCAAAGGTCTTCCAGTTGTTTATAAAGCTCACATTATTTTCCGAGCACCACCTGGACATCCAGCAGTTCAGCAACCATAACCTGCAGTAAGCTATGTCGCCACGTCTCATTGAGATGGGGCCAGAGCAAACTACTTCATCGGCCATCGCTTTCGCTAATTTAAACACCTCTGTAAAGTTATGCTTGCTAACCTCTGACTGACGAAGGCCTATATCATTAGCTCCAGCCTGTACAACTATCTTAGAGAACCTATGCTGTCCTAGAGCCCTAAGATTACCTGCTATGTCCGTGCTCTGGCTCCCGGGATACTCCTGACCACTGCCGCCCCTAAAGGTCTAGCTAATTTCCTATTTTGAGTCTCCTACAACCAGAGCTCTTTCAGGTTTCTCAGCGGGTGCATCACTGAGGAGAACAAACCTGTTGGACACGTGAAGCGCAGAAGAGATGTGCTCCGGTGGGCTAGCCTTAGCGTTAGCTTTGGCTGAACGAGTATGCCGCCGAGTCGTCACCCACTGTGAGGGCTCTACTGCCGTAGTCGGGGGCTGGGTATCTCCGCCTGTGGCACCTAGACTTTCTGCTACGGGAATAATACTGCTCTCGCGCTCTCTAACCCTCTCTAAAGTCTGGATGCGCTCCTCTAATCCTAATATCTTCTCCATCAGGGTGCTAACTAACACACACCTATCACAAATAAAGGTACCGCTAACGACGGAGGATGTCTAAGAATGTCTAAAAAGCTGAATAGTATTTATTATAGCGTACCTGAGTTGGAGTTTAGTCGTTTGGAGCTGGATTCAGTTTAGACGAAGAAACTCATGGGTTCTCCAAAAAGTGCAAAAATGGAAAAAAAGGTGAAGCCCAGTAGTAGGAAAATGTAAAAATTAGTTGCTATTAATGCTATTATTGTATGAACAAAAAGCTATATAATTTAAACGCTGATAAGAACGCGAAACTTTCACGGCAACGATAGAAAAACAGGAAGCTACGTCACGCACCAGAAGTCACCGGACTCGAGTCATAAGTGATGATAAAAGCCTACTTGACTTGACTTGATAAGAGATAATGAGTGCTGCAAAAAAATTAATAAATAAATAATTCATGCCCTTTGTCTCTAGCCTCTCACACCATCACGTTTCAGCCTGGCTTCCTCCTTAATGGAAAGCAGCTCATTAAGAAAGTTTGTCTTTCTTTACTGGCCAAGGTCAATATCTCCCTCTCATGCAAGTGTTGTGCTCACCATGGCTTTATGCGAGAAAGCACATTGCTTTCCTGGGCCTTTGGCAACAATGACAATTGTTAAAAGCACTATACAAATAAAATTGAACTGAATTGAATTGAATTCTGTGACTATGACCATACCTAACTGTTATCTCTCTTTCTTCTCTGCTCTCTCCTCTGTCTCCCTGTTGAGCTATATATATCACTCCGGAGCTGCAAGTGATCTAGACCCTCTCTGCCCTCTGGACTTGTCCTGGTGCCCCACTTCTGATTGGAGATGTTGTCGCTTGGATGCCCCGTGTTGTCTGCTTGGGATGCATGTTGTGACAGGGGACGGTTCCACTTAATCATGAAAATGGTCCTGGCCTCGCCTGATGCAGACTGCTGTTTTCTCTCTGAGGACTTGTGATTACAGTCGCTCAGTAGTTCAGGACTGGAGTTTCCTAAAGTCTACCTGGTGTAAATAAAGATCCTGAATATAATGTGGGATTGTGCTCCATTTATGATTGTGAATCTTTCTTTCTCTCTCTCTCACGCACATGCGGGGACATGCGATTTTCTCTTAATCATGTTCATTCGCTTTGAGTGTTTTATGAATATGAAGTGTCACATGGTTAAACTCAATGCAAATATGTAAATGTTACTGTAAATACTGACATGTATTTCCCTTTTTTGATACTATATCACTCATCACACTGTTTTGAAGCAGGTGTAATTGCATATGATGTCTTCACATGTAAATGTGTGTTAATTAAAATCGGATTACGCAAAAATAATTTTCGTCCACTTGGAGAGAACAAAGTGGAGCCATCTTTTTCTCTTTGCAAGTGTTTTTGTAAATAAGGCAAACCCAGAAAGATATGTACATAAACCGTTCTCATGTCTCATCTTCATATTGCTTTTCACAAAGTGAAACCCGTGAACAGCATGATTTCAGTCATAAAGAGTGGCAAATTTTGCACTAAAAAAGTTTCAATCAAAAATCAATAATAGTACCCCCCTCGACAAAAAAAAAAAAACAGGTGGAAGCAGGAGTTTCACTAAACTGAAATATATACTCTTAATAAACACTGCCTTTTGCAAAGTAAAAGTGTGGCCGATGTCATCTCCCTTGTTCTTAAAAATCAGCACCAATACACTTCTCCATTCCTCTGGCATCCTCCCGCTCTCCAAGATATTGTTAAAAAGACTAAACTAGACTCCCATCTCTCGTAAACACTTCCATACCTCCACAGGTACGTAATCGGAACCACCTGCCTTTCCACTCTTTATCCTCTACAATGCCCTCCTCACCTCTCTCTTATTCACTTTTGATACTTCCTGCTCCACAACAAGCACTTCTTCTACTCTTCATTTTCTTTAATTTTCCTCATCAACTCTTCTTTCCATCTTCCCATCACCCGTCTGGCACCTGTCAATACATTTCCTGTCAATACATTTCCATCCATATCTTTAATGACTGCACAGCCTTTCCATATCCATCTCTCTGCCTCACCAACCTATACAGAGCCATCTCTCACACCTTACTGTCCAATACTGTCCAATAGTCTGCACTGCACTGCAACAACGGCTCCCGTGAAGGAAGGAAAAAAAAAAGTTTAAATGGCTGTGGCAGTGCTGAAAATGATTGTGTTTAAAGACAATGCAATACATTTCTGCAGAAAAATCCAAAGGAGGCAAAAAGCAAGTGTCATTATAGACGTTCCTTGTTAAATAAGCTTGCAGACAGAGCAGTGATTCCATTAGTGTGTGTGTGTGTGTGTGTGTGTGTGTGTGTGTGAGTGAAAGTCGTCCTACACAGTAGCCCCCCTCCTCATGCTTTGGCCATGATTCTTTTCAAAGGTAAAGTGCAGGATAATTTGTTTTATGTTTTTTACTTTACATTTTCTATGAATTATTTTTTATGAATATTTTAGGCAGTAAAATGAATCGTTGAAGTTTTTCTTTAGGAGAAATTCGTTTTTATACACAAGTGCTCTGATATTACAAACTTCTGGAATGAATTATGCTCCCAATCCAAGGTTTAACTGTATGCTCTTTGTTTGCCTTTTGCCACCTTTATCTTCACCTTACACTGCATCTTCCCATACTCCTGTCTACTCTCAGTGTCCCACTTCACTGGACTTCCTGGATCATGTTTCCTTTTTCACTTTCCCCTTTCCCATGATACACCAAGTACTCTCCTACCTGACCCCTGATCACATTAGCTGTAGTTGTCCAGTTAGCTGAAAGAACCTCCAGACTGCCCAGAGACTGTCTTATCTCCTCCCTGAAAAACTACACAAAATTCCTCCTTTTTCATCTTCCACCACTTTGTCCTCTGCTCTTCCTTTGTCACAACCCTATGTTGTCTGGCTACACTGTCCCCTACCAATACTTTGAAGGGCACACACATACTACGGGCAATTTAGGAATGCTAATTAACCTAACCTTCATGTCCTTGAACTGTGGGAGGAAACCCACCAAGCACGAGGAGAAGATTTGACGGGAATTGAACCACCGGAAATCGAACCTGGACCCTGGAGGTGCAAGGCAACAGTGCTAACCACTACATCACAGTGCCGCCTTCTCATAGATGCTATGCAATTATATTTACTGTATATACCTCAGTAGTAGTAATAGTACACAGTTTTATTATACTGTGTATTAATGTACTGTTGTTTTCATTATTCTTTTTATTTTTTTGTATATAAAAAATTGTAACGTTTAAATAAACAAGTGAAAGTTTTCACACTATAAACTACAGTATATACCATATACCATGTGTACGCCAGATTAGTATTCAAATCTGTTATTTCATTTTATTGTATGACTGTCCCTTACCATTTTTTACACATAATATGAAACAAACATGTTTAGTTATTAATAGTATTGTTATTTGCAACTAATTATTGTTTGCAACATTTTTTTACACATTTTCTAAAAATAAATATATGAATAAACAAATAAAAATGAAACAAAAATAATTTCTGAGTAGAACGTTATATTTGTATAATATTTTATTGAATGCAAAAGTATACATAATTGACAAGAATGCAACACATCACCATAATATTACACTTATTGTCAAGTTTCTTACATGCTTTCTTATCACGATAAACAATAATGTCAAGATTCAAACAAAACCAGATCTATTGCACTGCCCGCTGTTTGTTTAAAAATAAAAGACTTTCTGTTTAAACATCAGCCCCTCTGCGCCTATGCCTGCACTCTGTGCCTGTGGCGATTACATCTGCCAGAACTGTCAGTCTTATAGAACCAGTTCGTGACACCAGAGAAGTACAAGAAACACCCAATCTTTCTGCAATAACCCAAACCAATGAATTTCACCATGGCTTTTAAAAAATTATCACATTTATTGTGAAACATCATACAACCTGGTTAATTTGGTAATTAACCATGAATTACTTATTAGAAAAACAGAAAAGGAAATGAGTGTGTATACAAACATTTTGGTGGGAGAAAAAGGGAAATGGAGCAGCAACAGGCACTTTGCTTGGCTGTGTTGTGTAACACTTGGCTCATTGTACTACAATGACATGTTATTTTCTCCCAGTGTTTTGAACTCTTTAACCTTCCAGATCTGTCCTCCCCACATCCAGCTATTGGCAACTCCCAGATCTCTTCCTGTCTGCCTCCCTCCCTCATTCTCTAACTCAATCCTTCTCTCCCTCATGTCGCACTTTCCCTTTCACCTCTTTAGCTCTGTGCGTGCCTCTTATTTGCCCTATCTATTCTGTTGATATCTCTTGTTCTCTCCCCTTGTGTCTGAGGTACTTCTCCATATTGGCAGGATGTGCAGATTCTGTATCTCCAGAGTCCTTTTGGGTGTTCTTGCTTCAATTCAGCTATGCAACTTACATAAATTCTTCCTTCACCTGGTAGGTGATCCTATTTTATTGTTTTTAAAAGTTGACTTAAGTTGATATTTTACCAAGTGTAGTAGAATGGAACTGTATTGCTTGAGTTATTGCTCCTGATGTGGAAAGGATGTCAGTGAATACTTGCAGAATGTATCTTTGGTTCACGCAGTGATGATGCATAAAAAGAATAGTACAAAGACAGCATATTCTTATAAAAGCTATTTTAAGAAATTGTTGGTTTTATAGCAGGGACAAACATGGATTAAATACAATCTTTTACAGATTTTTATGCAATGTGCATTTTAGTGTTCATATATGTGTGCCCATATAGGGAACTGTCTCTCTTTCTGTCTGTATGTGGGTAAGAGAGAGAGTGAGTGAGTGAGTGAGTGAGTGAAGGAGAGATTATTGTACACAGTCATTTAACTAGCATTGTTGGAATTGATGAACTCACTCACCCTGGCTCACGACACACCCCCTTCACATATGCACTTCCTCCTTTTTCTCACCCACTGTCTTTTCTCTGCTCCAAACAAAACACTCATCTTTTCCACTCTCTATTATTCAACTATTTTTTCTGCCCTCATCTGGTTGTTTTTTGCATGAGCTCCCCTAAATTCTCTCACACACTATACCTCTTTGAACTGAGCTTTGGCAGATGAAACCTTAGGCAGTTCCTTTTTGGTCCATTTTTTCAGTTTGGTCAACGAGTTTATTTTTGTCACATCATTTTGCCACAATTGACAAGACTGTTGTATAACTGCAAAAACGTTGCCAAAATCTTTCTTTGAAAAAAAAAAAAAAGCTTCACTAAAAACAATGAAAAAAAAACCTAGTATTTATTCGTGGTGCTCTTATTTGGCACCATCTTCTGGGTAGAAAGATCATTGCAGCATGGGTGAATGTAGGTTTGTATGGTCCACCAGACTTGTATATAACTGCCTGCCAAAAACCACATTCAGAACCAGTCACCTAAGCACATTCAGCAAAAATAAAAACATGTGATTGTCAACACTGTCATATTTAAAAAAAAAAAAAAATTTTGACTCCTTAATAATTGCTGTCATTAATTTAATAATTTCATAATTCTAAAATGCCTATGAACCATCCGTGTTAGGTTATTTATTGCTGCAAAGCTAACTAGCGCCTAACACAAGACTAAATTGCAAATCGTTCTCCAACCCATAATTCAGGGTCCTACTTGGTGTTTGTGTGGCAATTGATTGTACACCCTAACGCACTAACTTTCCACTTAATGCTATTTGGGATTTACCTTTAAAAAATAACTGCAGTTTTCAAGCATTTTTTTTTGCATATGCAGCAAGAGATGCAGCCACTTGGACACAAAGACACTGCATTTTTATATACACCTTAATACTGCAGTAATACTGCAATATAATGCAGTAATAATATATAGTAATATAGTAGTTGTACTGCAAATAAAATACAGCATATCCTCGTATTCGAATGACCCAGTTTTCAAGCATTCTGCAAAACAAGCAAAAATTTTTTTATACATTTTGTCTTGATAAAAAAGCGATTCTTGTTCACATGTATATCTTGTATCATTTGGCGCGCATGCGCTTCTTGTTTTGATGTGAATAACGTGATCACAACTGAACCAATGGTTTTTCTCTAAAGTTTCTTTTATTTTGTGTTTGTGTGCGCGCGGGGGAGGGTGGGTGTGGATGTGTGTGTGTCCTATTCAATTTCAATTCAATTTTATTTGTATAGCACTTTTAACAACTGACATTGTAGCAAAGCAGCTTTACACAATCAAAAGAATTATTTAAGTTTGTATGAAATGTGTATGAATCAAAATGATAAGATTGTCCCTGATGAGCAAGCCGAGGACAGCGGCAACAGTGGCAAGGAAAACCTCCCTGAGATGCCAGTAGGAAGAATCCTTGAGAGGAACCAGACTCACAGGGAACCCATCCTCATTTGAGTGAAACAGATAGCAGGAATTGAGCTGCATCATACTGTGTGAGAATGTTTAGTATAACAGGAGATGTGTATAAGCTGATTGTGGCGGATTGTAAGACACCAGCAGTCTCCTTAGATTTTTGCGGCTCAAGACCATTTAATACTTTATACGTCAATAATAGTATTTTAAAATCAATGCAAAACTTAACAGGGAGCCAATGCAGTGTGGATAACATAGGGGTGATGTGCTTGTGTCTTCTGGTTCTAGTAACGCTGCTGCATTTTGGACTAACTATTGTTTATGCACCTAGTAAGGCATTACAATACTCCAACCTAGAGGTGATAAAAGCATGAACTAGTTTTTCTGCATCGTTTAATGACAATATATTACTTATGATATCCTGGTAATATTATCTACATGAGCTTCAAATGAAAGGCCGGAATCTATAATCACAACAAGGTCTTTCACTCTTGCAACTTGATGGAACAGAAAGCTTGCTTCTAGCTGCTTGTGGTCCTATGACTAGATCTTCTGTCTGATCAGGATTAAGCAAAAGTAAGGTAAAACATACAGTCTCATGTCCTGCACACATTGCTCAACTTTAATAAGCTGGTTTTTCTCATCTGGTTTTGCTGAGAAGTATAAATGTGTGTCATCAGCATAACAAAGAAAACTACTATGCTTATAAATTGTGTTGCCCAGAGGAAGCATGTAAAGAGAAAAAAGCAGTTAACCTAAAACTGAACCCTGTGGAACACCAAACTCTACTTAAGAACATGCAGAATAGTCACCATTTAGATCTATGAACTGATAACGGTCATTCAAATAAGATCTGAGCCAGGAGTGGGCCATTCCCGTAATCCCTACTACATTTTATAATCTGTGAAGGACAATACGATGATCAATAGTGGCAAAAGCTGCACTGAGGTCAAGTACCACAAATATAGTGACGTAGCCCTAATCGGAGGCGAATAGGAGATCATTTACTGTCACAGCCCTTGGTTTCTGAATACAAGGCAGAGAGTCTCTAACGGGTGCAATTAATTTTATTGCTCCACAACCGGCATAAGCACCGTGAAAACTACAAAATAAACACAAAAAATTATTTTATACACAAACATTAAAATTTCCTCATAAAGGATACACAAAACAAAATTCCAGAAACAGTCAATGTAGAAGTTTTGCATCTCTTAAACATGGAACCAAAAAAATACACACCTCGCTCCGCTCACCAAGGGTGCAAACTTTTACTTGCTGCTTTCTGACGTACCTTTAATGTCTCTGGGCTAAACAGCACACAAGTGTGGACATGAGGTAAAGCAACTTAAACATTTTACAGTGCATAGCACTAGAATTACACAAACAGAATTTACTTACGTGTGCTGTGCTTCTTGAACAAAGGAAATCTGAACAAGGCAACTGTTGATGGGTTATACAGGTTCCTGGGCTTACAAACACGAACCCTGTCACATGAATAACCTGACTGAAATAATTACCTCTAGTGACCTCTAGAGGCCACTTACACTCCCACCAAATCATGTTATGATAAATGAGATCCGCAGGAATGAACAAACAGTTACTCATGCATGATTTCCCAACTATAACAAAATTATGGATATATACAGTAGGTAACAGATACGAATGGGTTCACCTTTAATCTATTAAACCAACATGTCTGATGTAAGTATGTCTATAGGAATGACCGACTATTATTCATTTTCAAGCAGGAGCACCAGCTTTTGGATTGGCCGCTCGATGATTGAGGGCTTAGAGCAATGGTTCTGTTTCTTTGTTAGTTTCCGATCTCCAACTTGTACCTTTACCCGACGAACTAAGCCATCTGTACCTTCTGTAATTTCAATGACTCGTCCTAGCTGCCACTGATTCCTCGGAAGTGTATCTTCCTTGATAATGACAATGTCATTCACCTTCAAGTTGCGCCGAGGTACATGCCACTTTTGCCTTAGGAACGTGTTTAGGAGGTATTCTTTCTTCCACCGGCTCCAGAACTGTTCAGTTAAATATTGTACTCTGCGCCACCTTTTTGCAGCGTACAAATCTTCCTTTACAAACCTTCCGGGAGGTGGTAAGGCCACCTTAGATTTCATCAGAATAAGGTGGTTTGGTGTCAGGGGCTCTGGTGCTAAGGGGTCATTGATTCCATCAACATTTAATGGGCGACTGTTGACAATAGCCATCGCTTCGTAAAACAGAGTTCTAAGAGAAGCATCGTCTAGCCTACCTGAACACTGAGCAATTGTCACATTTAGCACGTTGCGAATGGTCCGAATTTGCCGCTCCCACACTCCGCCTGCATGACTCGCTGAAGGAGCGTTGAAAATGAACTCACATTGTTTATCCGCCAGAAAGACTTTCAAAGTCTCTGTATCACATTGCTTGAGAGCTTCTTTGAACTCATTCTTTGCACCCACAAAGTTTGTGCCCTGATCACAGCGAAGCTGACAAACAGCTCCTCTAAGGCTAATAAAACACCTTAAAGCGTTAATGAAGGCATCCGTGGACATGTCTTCGAGCATTTCAAGATGGACTGCTCGAGATGACAAACATGTGAATATGAGTCCATATCTCTTACACTCTTTGCGACCTCGCTTAGTGACAAATGGGCCAAAACAGTCCATTCCGCAGTACATAAAGGGAGCCGAAACCTCACAGCGTTCCCTGGGGAGGTCGGACATTTGTTGCACCTCAACTGGTCGTCTGAGCTTACGGCATTGCACACATCTATGTATTAACTTGGCGACTGATTTACTAGCACCAATGGCCCAAAATCCATTGGCCCGGAGCTCCATTAAGGTCTGGCTCCGACCCTGGTGATAGATCTGAGCATGATAGTGAGACAAAATCAGCTTGGTAATGTGGCTATCTTTTGGGAGTATAATGGGGTGCTTTAGTTCTTGACTGAGTGTTGCTCTCTTTATTCTTCCGCCAATGCGAAGAAGTCCCCCGACCAGAATAGGATCAAGACAGTGAAGTGGACTTGAACTTGGAATGATGTCTCCGTGAGTGCGCCTTTGAAGTGCCTTTAGCTCTTGGGGAAAGGCTTGCTGCTGGACTAGCTGAATCACCACCTCAGCAGCCCTTCTACGTTCCTCGACGGTCACAATTTCATCAAGATGTTTTAGTTTAGACCCTAGTCTTTTGATTCTGGCAAACACCTTAACAAGCATCTTCCAGGTGGAAAACCGACTCAGGCGGCTTAGAATGTCGTTCCAGTCACTAACTTGAGTTGTAAGCACTTGAACCAATTTAACCTCCGGATCACCTGTGAGCAGCTCAGTTGAAGGCTTAGGCATAGGGAGCACTTCTGTTTCCCATAGAAACTTGGGCCCTGCCAACCAGCTAGCTGA
Organism: Clarias magur; assembly: GCA_013621035.1. NCBI lineage: Eukaryota > Metazoa > Chordata > Actinopteri > Siluriformes > Clariidae > Clarias > Clarias magur. The sequence goes on from QNUK01000495.1 coordinate 324,682, forward strand.
AGAGATGTCTGCTGCATGAAGACCTCTTGAGGCGTGATCAGCTGGGTTTTGTGCTGTATCTACATAATTCCATTGATCTGGGTCTGTAATTTCTCTTATCAATTGAACCCGGTTCGCCACAAACACATGGAACCTTCGCGCATCATTGTTGATGTATGCAAGTACTACTTGTGAGTCGGTCCAAAAAAATTCTTGGTGGATTTTCATCTCAAGTTCTGCCTTCAGCATAACACTCATCCTGGCTGCCGTGACTGCGGCTGATAGTTCCAATCTTGGGATGCTAATGATCTTCGTTGGTGCAACCCTCGCCTTAGCTATTACAAAACTGCAATGAATCTTGTCCTTGTCATTTTTGTACCTGAGATAGGAACATGAACCATACCCCACATTACTGGCATCTGAGAAGTGGTGTAGTTCGACCCTAACAATTTTACCAAAGTTTTGAGGATGGTAACATCGGGGTATGGCAATTTCCCTTAACCTCTGTAAACCATTCTTCCACTCCTCCCACCGTGAATGCAATGTGTCAGGAATAGGATCATCCCATCCCATACCTTTGCGACATAGCTCCTGTAGGATGCGTTTTCCACTTAGGGTGAAGGGAGCTATGAACCCGAGTGGGTCATACAGAGACGCCACGACTGACAAAAGACCACGTCGTGTTGGTGGGTGGTCCTTTGCATCAACATTGAAGCTGAAGGTGTCCTTTCCTGATGACCACTGAATGCCAAGTATGTGTTCTGCTGAGGTTGCATCAAGGTTAAGGTTGAGAGGATCAGTGGTTATTGCTCTTTCTGAGGAGGCTACACAGAAGAGGACCTCCATTTGGTTTGAGTTGAACTTGTGCAGACGTAGACCTGCACTTTTGCACAGTTCTTGTGCTTCAACAATTAGTTCCTTAGCTTCTTTGACTGTTGCAACGCTAGTTAACCCATCATCCACATAAAAGTTTTTCTCCACAAATCCTGAAGCTGAAGAGTGGTCAACCTTGTATTTCTGTGCCAGATACTTAAGACAAAAGTTGGCACATCCAGGGGAGGACGCAGCCCCAAAAAGATGAACTGTCATTCTATACTCCCGAGGTTCTGTTTCTAACAGTCCACCCTCCCACCAGAGGAACCTTAGGTAGTTGCGGTCTTCGGGTGAGACACTGAACTGGTGGAACATCCTTTCGATGTCACAGATCACAGCCACTGCTTCCCTTCTAAAGCGACAAAGAACTCCTACTAATGAATTAATTAAGTCAGGGCCTGTCAGTAAAGTGTCATTCAAAGAGATTCCACGGAACTTCGCAGAGCAATCAAAAACTACTCTTAATTTGCCTGGCTTCTTGGGGTTGTACACCCCATGATGTGGGATATACCACACAGACTCTCCCTCAGAAAATGGAGGGGCTGGCTCAGCATCACCTTTCCTGATAATTTCTTCCATGAAGGCTGTGTAATGGTCGAAATATTGTTTGTTGGCCTTGAGCTTCCTTTTTAGGTGTTGCAACCGAATAGTAGCCAGCTTCTTATTGTTTGGTAGAACTGGTGGACCAATGCCCTTGAAAGGGAGAGGAATCTCAAAATGGCCATCTTTCTTCTGCTTAATGTTATCATTAAGGAGCTGTATGAAGCGCACGTCATCCTGTGACACATACCTGTCCTCATAGCTTCTCTCATTGAAGTCCGATTCCAGAACTTTCAACACATCGGTAGCCATTGGCATTTCTTTAACTGCAACACGATGCACAAAGCTCTCGTTTCCATGTCTATCCAAGTGGGGATTGGCTGAGCCTATAATACTCCAGCCAAGCATCGTCCGTTGCGCAAAAGGTTCATTTTCTTTGCCCGTGATAACCTCCAAGGGAGCTAGTGCTGATGGGCAATCATAACCAATTAGTAGACCCACCTCACAATCATGGAGTGGGTGTAATTTGTTTATTAAATGTTTTAGATGAGGCCACTGGAGGGCTGTACCTTTAGTAGGGATGTGAGACTTGTCGACTGGGATAAAGTCTCGTGTGTAAGTCTGCTGTAGTTGGATGTGAGTTTCAGAGTTGAGTCCCCGAACTTGTAAACCACAGACAATCTTGCTTGGTATGACCGTGTTGACCGCTGTCATTGTGCTGAGTTTAAGTTGTACTGGCTGAGTGTTTACATTTAGATCAGTGACCAAATCTTCCAAGATAAAAGTTGAGTCGCTTTGTGTATCGAGTAGGGCATAAGTGAGAATTTCTTTCTGGGAATCTACTGTGGATGACACAAGAACGGGAACAATGCTAGAGGTGGCAGAAACATGCCGTGTTAATGCATGGGCCATAGCGTTGCGGATTTCCTTGCTTGTATGGTCTTCCAAGGCTATGGGATCTTTGCTTATCGATTTAACCGGACTACCGTTTCTCTCTATATGCAAGCATGTGGGATGACGTCGACCGCATGTACTGCAGGTGTGTCGCCTTTTACAGTCTTTTGTAATGTGCCCCTTTCTTAAGCACCCAAAACACAGGTGATTATCATGAATGAAAGCTTTCTTTTCATCCATAGTCTTTACTGCAAAGGTTGGACACTTAACAACACCATGATTTACGTCTTTACAAACTAAGCAAGGTGGCTTTGGCTTTTCTGGAGTTTCTGAGGAGAAGTTTTTCATTTGAGTACTTGTGCTGAATGCCTTGGCTCTCTTTGGAAGTCTCTCATCTGTGTTTTTAACGTTCATCAGCAGAGGAGAGGCAATGGGGTTACAGGCTATGCGAGCTTCGGTTTGCATAAACTCTGTGAAATGCGCAAAACTTGGATAATCTCCAGATTGGTCTAGTTCCTCCACTACAATACGACTCCATCTGCGCATCATCCACTCAGGCAGTTTTTTAAGAAGCTTGTGATTTTCTTCACAATCATTTAAAATACCCAGTCCTTTAACGTGAGGTATGGCTTCAACACAACCCTGAAGGAAATCTGCAAACTCTCTTAATGCAATAGGGTCATTTGCAGCTATTTTTGGCCATTTCGTGAGCTTTTCTCTGAAGGCCCTTTGGACAATGAATGGGCTGCCATACCTATCTTGTAAGACCGCCCAGGCACCCTGATATGCCTTCTCTGAATTTAGATAGAAAAATCCTTCAACAGCTTTGCGTGCTTCCCCAGCAAGATAATTCTTCAGATAGAGCATTTTTTCACTAGCTGGGAGGGGCTTCAGGCCAATGAGAGCCATGAAGGATATCTTCCAGTCTATGAACTTCAAAGGGTCGCCAGTAAATGTAGGCGGTTCTGGTACAGGTAGACGACTGAGGGTGAGTGAGCTTGCAATTGCCTGAGCAAGGCTAACCTCCTCCTGAGTTACTGGTGCATTGGAGGGTGTGGAATGAGGCTGGAATGGCACTGCTTGTGGATTTAGCGGAGTTCTGTGTCCAGCATCTTGCCAACCATACTGGGTTTTATGGTCAGTCTCTTCCTCAGAACCTTCAAGGTCATCAAACCTGTTGTACGCTTTCACCCGAGCTGCTGCTACCTTCACTTCATTGTCAGCCTGTAGCTGTTGTAACCTTGTTTTTTCCAAATCTAACTTTAATTTAATTTCAGCCTCCTTTTGCTTGAATTCTGCTAACATCTGAGTTTCCTTTAATTTCCATTCATTCTCTAGTTTGTCAAGTCTCGATTGTTGAATGTGTATTTTTGCATAGCTTTTGCATGTTCTATTTTGGCTGCCAATTCTGCCTCTGCATCTGCACGTTTACTAGAGGACCTGGAGGGGGCGCTTGAGTTGTACCCTGACCCTTGTGATGACTCAGAAATTACTGTTTCTGTTTTTGTATTTCCAAAGACTGACCCATACTCATCCTTATTTAGCGCCATTCTCACCCTCTCTTTCTCTAGTTGATCATTGAAAGCCCCATCTATGTTCTCTTGTCGTTTACTGACAAGGTCACAAATCTCCAGTGTAAGAGTGTCACAAGCATCCATTCTTTTAACGATATCTGGAGTGGTAGTGTGATTGCGTCGCACGGGCTCATAGTTTTGGTGTACTATAGCTTGTTTAGATTTAATGCTAATTTGGATTTTATCAAGATCCTCAGCTGAGCAGAAGGCCTTTAGTTTCCCTCTAACCTCCTTTGCGGTGTGCTTCCAAGAGTCATAGGCTTTGTTGAATGCCTTTTCATTTTTCTTAGCTTCCTGTTCATGTAATTCTTGACCCTTTGTTGTTAAATTACGCTCACGGGAGCTCGACCTGACCTGTTGTGCTTCTGGAGGGTTGTCCTTTTCCTCATCGGGTGATGACATCTTGAAGTCTAATGGGTCTGTTTGTACTGTAAAGCCTTGGGGATATTTTACGTCTAAATTCAAGTTTGGGTGAGTGGTGGCTTTAACTCATCTTTAAAAATATTACCACTCACATCAGACGTTGACACTGTGGACACCAAGGAAAGTACACAGAGAGAATGCAAATGTCACAGAAACAAACACTGCTGACAATTTACAATCAGACAATTTTACCCCTCAGAAATGGCAAGATTCAGGAATTAATGTAAGATTACATTGACCTTTGCTGCGCTCTTAGACCTTGTACTTGTCAACCTTACAGATTAACTTTTACAGTATTTTGTACTACACATTCAAAACCCTTCTCAGAATTATTTACGGTATAGCAGCTCTTGATCTCTTTAGATGTCCAATGTCCCACGGGATGAATTAGCTGAGCACATTTACTTTTATGTAGTTGTCTTGTATGTGTACCGTGTCTATGGTTGGTTTTACCCACTTATTCAGACAAAGTCTCTCACAGCAGTTTTGATATCCACTTATTGGCATGCATAACATCAGATGATCTTGTATCCTCTGAAGATGTCGGCATTGGTGGATGCCTCAGCGACGAGTTTTCACTGTCACAGCCCTTGGTTTCTGAATACAAGGCAGAGAGTCTCTAACGGGTGCAATTAATTTTATTGCTCCACAACCGGCATAAGCACCGTGAAAACTACAAAATAAACACAAAAAATTATTTTATACACAAACATTAAAATTTCCTCATAAAGGATACACAAAACAAAATTCCAGAAACAGTCAATGTAGAAGTTTTGCATCTCTTAAACATGGAACCAAAAAAATACACACCTCGCTCCGCTCACCAAGGGTGCAAACTTTTACTTGCTGCTTTCTGACGTACCTTTAATGTCTCTGGGCTAAACAGCACACAAGTGTGGACATGAGGTAAAGCAACTTAAACATTTTACAGTGCATAGCACTAGAATTACACAAACAGAATTTACTTACGTGTGCTGTGCTTCTTGAACAAAGGAAATCTGAACAAGGCAACTGTTGATGGGTTATACAGGTTCCTGAGCTTACAAACACGAACCCTGTCACATGAATAACCTGACTGAAATAATTACCTCTAGTGACCTCTAGAGGCCACTTACATTTACTACTTTAACAAGTGTTATCTCTGTGCTGTGCTACAGAGAGATACAGTTAGTTTATGCTATTTCTATGTAGATATGAACATAGTTGCTTTGCAAAGGCTTTGCAAATGTCATCATCTACAGTGCATACTGTAATATCATCAAAATATTCAGGAAAAATCTCTTGCATGATGTAAATGTATTTGTTTTGTGACAACGCAAAGTGGCAAATAATGGCACATTATTAATTTACAATTAAATAAGTGGAAAGTAATTTTCAAGTTGTGCCACAGATTCTCTATTGGATTTAGAACTGGACTTTGGCTGGGCCATGAATATGCTTTGATCTAAACTATTTGATTGTATCTGTGGCTGTCAGGCAGCGCAATGAAGAGAAAAAGAGGAGCAGGACCCAAGTGCAGATTTACAGCACCAAAGGGGCGTGGCTTAGACGCGCTTTTGGACGAGGGGGGCGTGGAGCGCTGGCCGTTGAACACTTCCGTGTTCGGGGGGGGAAATCCTGGTGAAGTAGTACAAAGCCGGTGCAATGGGTCGGAAGCCGGTTAAATCAGTCAGCGATGCGTGTGCCAAAAAAGGGGGCGAGCAGTGACGTTGTCGTGAGCCAGAGCGAGAGTTCAAAGCCAGTGAGTCAGTCAGCGATGCGAGTAATCCAAAAGGGGAGCGAGCAGAGACGTAAACGTGAAACGAAGCGAGAGGTCAAAACCAGCGGGAAAACAAACAGCGAACAAGATCCAAAAACGAGAGGCTAGAAGCAAATACCGAGAACAAGCAAGGTCGAGAACGGAAACAACTATCACGGAAAAGAAACGCGAGAAAACTGGGCTCTGAAGGCACGCAATAATCTGGCAGCGAGACAGCGTTCTACGCTTCCTTAAATGCCGGGAGAAATTAGTTGTGAATGGGATGCCGGTGTGTAAAGGGGCGGGGTGAGTGTGAGAGAGCATGACAGCCAGTAGGAAAACATAAGCACGTGAACGCAAAGGCATGACAGCGTGGGAAAAAGGAGACGTGAATGACAGCGGTACGTGGCAGGAACGTGACAGTACCCCTCCCCTCATGAGCGCCTCTGGGCGTTTGGGCGGGGTGCCTCAGGAAAATGTTTATAAAAGTCTGAAATTAATTTGGGGTCTAGAATGAATCTGGCAGAAACCCAGCTTCTCTCCTCAGGACCGTACCCTTCCCAGTCCACCAGATACTGGGCGCCCTTCCCTCTGTGGCGGGACCTGAGAAGTCGGCGGACTGTGAACGCTTTGCCACCATCGATGAAACGGGGAGGAGGAGGCGGGCGGGTGGGTGGACATAAGGGGTTGGTAACCAGGTGCTTGATTTGGGAGACATGAAAGGTGGGATTTATCCGGTGCATAGTTGAAGGCAGGCGTAACCTGACAGAGCAAGGGTTGATAATCTTAGTGACAGTGAATGGGCCAATGAACTTAGGGGATAGTTTGTGTGAGATGGTCTTGATGGGAATGTCTCGTGTGGCGGGCATTACTCTATCGCCGACCTTGTATCTTGGGGCAGCCGAGCGCCGTCGATCTGCTTGTAGTTTGAAGGCTTGTACTGACTTTAGGAGTTGGGACCGAGCCTTCTGCCAGGTTCTCTTGCAGCTGCGCACGAAACTTTGTGCTGAAGGGACCGCTACCTCTTCTTCCTGAGAAGGAAACAAGGGTGGTTGATACCCCAAACAGCACTGAAAGGGAGACATTCTGGTAGATGAGGTTGGAAGGCAGGTGTGGGCATATTCGACCCATGGGAGCATCCTGGTTCATGAAGTTGGGTTCTGTGACGTCATGCATCTCAGAGAGGTCTCCAGCTTCTGGTTGGTTCTCTCTGTCTGTCCATTGGATTGTGGAAAAATAAGGACCAGCGGGCTTGACGGGCATTTAACCTTTTGGCAGATTTTAAGTATTCGAGGTTTCTATGGTCAGTCCAAACTAGAAAAAGATGCTGAGCCCCCTCCAACCAATGTCTCCACTCTTCAAGGGCTAGCTTGATAGCTAGTAGTTCTCGGTCACCAATGTCATAGTTCCTTTCTGCAGGAGTGAGTCGGCGAGAGAAAAAGGAACAAGGATGCAGCTTGTTGTCTTTGGGGCTTCTCTGAGAAAGAATAGCTCCAGCCCCAGTCTCAGAAGCATCTACTTCGACAGTGAATTGGAGAGAGGGGTCTGGGATGGAAAGGATAGGTGCCGAAGTGAATCTTCGCTTGAGGCTAGTAAAAGACTCTTCTGCCCTTGCGTTCCACTTAAAGGGAACTTTTGAGGAGGTGAGAGCTGTAAGGGGAGCAGCCACGGTGCTATAGTTCCTTATGAATCTGCGATAGAAATTAGCAAACCCTAGGAAGCGTTGCAGTTCTCGTCTAGAAGTGGGCATGGGCCAGTCAGTAACCGCCTTGACCTTGGAGGGCTCCATCTCGATCATGGAGGGAGAAATTACAAACCCCAGAAAAGAAGTGGATTTCTGGTGACTCTCACACTTCTCTGCCTTTCCAGCAGCCTCTGTAATACCTGGCGAAGATGGGTAACGTGTTCCTCAAGGGAGTGAGAAAAGATTAAAATGTCATCAAGGTAGACAAATACACATACATTCAGGAAGTCCCTTAGAACATCATTAATCAGGGCTTGGAAAACAGCAGGGGCATTAGTCAGTCCAAAAGGTACCACTAAATATTCGTAGTGACTGGTAGGAGTGTTAAATGCTGTTTTCCACTCGTCCCCTTCCCTGATTCTGACGAGGTGATAGGCATTTCGGAGGTCCAGTTTAGTGAAGATGTGTGCTCCCTGCAATAGCTCGAAAGCCGTGGTCATGAGCGGAAGGGGATAACGATTTTTAATCGTAATTTCATTAAGTCCTCGATAATCAATGCATGGCCGTAAAGACTTGTCTTTCTTCTCTACGAAGAAGAATCCTGCACCTGCCGGTGAAGACGAAGGTCAGATGATTCCAGCCGCCAGTGATTCAGCGATGTAGTGGTTCATAGCCTCCCTCTCAGGGGAGGAGAGGGAGTAGAGACGCCCCCTTGGGGGGGCTGTGCCTGGGAGAAGATCGATGGCACAATCATAGGGTCGATGTGGTGGCAGGGAGATGGCACGAGATTTGCTGAAGACCTCTCGGAGATCTACATACTCCGGGGGTACATTGGTGAGATCGGGGAGCTCCCCTTTATTGGTAGCAGGAGGAGGCTGAATAGATGCAGAGAGAAGGCATGAGGACAGACAAGCTGGGTTCCAGCCTAGGAGCGTGTTCCGGACCCAGTCTATATGAGGGTTATGTTTTACTAACCAGTCCTATTGTTGACAGTCACAGTGACAGGAAAGCAGGAGCGAGGGGTTGAGTTAATGTCCTGTTTCTGGCCCTCTAGGACTATTGCCCGCAATAGAAGCATGCTCTCTCTGTGCGTCGACGCAGATGCTCTTCTGGAGAGATGTGGGTGCGATCTACTTGCATGGGTTCAGGAGCAGGTTCAGGAAGGGAGGATAAGCTGCATTCTCTGGACGTCCGGCCCTTCCCCCGTTGTCTAAGGCGAAGGCGGCTGTCGACGCGACCGGCTAAGTCCGTTAATTCTTGGAAGCTGGAGGGTAACTCTAGGGAAGCTAATTCATCCTTCACAGATTCCGCCAGACCATTAACGAAGGCGTCACACAAAGCACATTCATCCCAGCCACTGGAGGCTGCCAGAGTACGAAACTCAATAGCATAGTCATAAGCGGAACGAGACCCTTGTCGAAGATTTAGGATTTGGACAGCTGCTTGTCGTCCAGTGTAGGATCGGTCGAACACCCTTCTCATTTCAGTGGTGAACGAGTTATAGTCCCCGCAACTTGGAGCTTGGGCGTCCCACAGGGCAGTGCCCCATTCCCGGGCCCTACCCGAGAGCAGGGTGATGATGTAAGCCACTTTGGAGCGCTCCGTGGGGAAGGACGAAGTTTGCAGTTCGAAAACCAGGGAACATTGGGACAAGAAGGAACGGCAGGTCCCAGGATCGCCATCATAGGAAGGTGGAGCGGGTAAGCGGGGTTCATGAGCTGGTACAGAGAGAGGAGCTACTGCTGGAACAGGGGCGGGCGCCGGGGGCTGTGCCGGGGAAGCTGCCTGGAGGTGCTGAATTTGTGATGAAAGGCCAGCGAGGGAATCCGTAATGGTTCTCAGAGTTTGATTTATGTTTTGGAGATCCTGCTGGTGAGAGCCCAACATAGCACCCTGGCTCTCCAAGGCTGTTCTTAGTCTGTTTAAGTCTGCTGGGTCCATAGGGGCCAGATTATTCTGTCAGGCAGCGCAATGAAGAGAAAAAGAGGAGCAGGACCCAAGTGCAGATTTACAGCACCAAAGTGGCGTGGCTTAGACGCGCTTTTGGACAAGGGGGGCGTGGCGCGCTGGCTGTTGAACACTTCCGTGTTCGGGGGGGAAATCCTGGTGACGTAGTACAAAGCCGGTGCAAAGGGGGCGAGCAGAGACGTTGTCGTGAGCCAGAGCGAGAGTTCAAAGCCAGTGAGTCAGTCAGCGATGCAAGTAATCCAAAAGGGGAGCGAGCAGAGACGTAAACGTGAAACGAAGCGAGAGGTCAAAACCAGCGGGAAAACAAACAGCGAACAAGATCCAAAAACGAGAGGCTAGAAGCAAATACCGAGAACAAGCGAGGTCGAGAACGGAAACAACTATCACGGAAAAGAAACGCGAGAAAACTGGGCAATTAGTTGTGAATGGGATGCCGGTGTGTAAAGGGGCGGGGTGAGTGTGAGAGAGCATGACAGCCAGTAGGAAAGCATAAGCACGTGAGCGCAAAGGCATGACAGCGTGGGAAAAAGGAGACGTGAATGACAGCGGTACGTGGCAGGAACGTGACAGTGGCTGTATGTTTAGGGTTGTTTTCCATTGGAAGGTGAATCTCTGCGAGTCTTTTTTTTTTTTTTTTTTTATCAGGTAAGATACAGGGCAATCTTAGCCATTTTCTAAGATTGACCTGTATTTGGCTCCATCCATCTTCCCCTCAACCAGGTTCCCTGAAGGAAAGCATCCCCACAACATGAACACTATGCACAGTGGTTGTTTGCCACCACACAGTTTGCATTGTTGCAGGAATTGAAAGCGGTGCACCGCTACCACCTACTGGCTGTGGAGACTCCGACCGCCCAGGTTTGAGGCTCTGCTGCCTGGGTTCTCACTCCATCTCCCAGATTTAAGGACTTTGTGTCAGCACCCTGGTTTGAGGACTTTGTGCTTGATCCAGCACCCTGGTTTGAGGACTTTGTGCTTGATCCAATGTCTGAGTTTGAGGACTCCATAGTTCCGTCCTCATGCTAAATTTTTAACTAGGTTTCATGCTGGGTTATATCATAGCAGCTATGCCAAGCCACCACAGGCCCCAATGCCTGTACTTAAGCCTTTGTGTTGCAAGGTCAGACGAAAGATTTTGGGGGGTTGTCCATTGTACAGTTGTAGCGCTTTTTTTGGGGTGATGTCAGGGAGTGACATTGTGAAGAAGTGTGCTTCATGACCAACAATAAATGGTGAAACCCCAGAAATGTCACTATCTTGACTTGTTCCTGTTCTCCTAACCTTGAGCACATCTCTATTGTTTGCCAGCTCTTCTATCTGTCCTGGGGGTTTACATCAGTTATTACTGTACAGTACGTGATGAATGCACTGCTGCCTACAATGCCGAGTTCACCGCGGGTGATATGACCACATACAAGGTTGCTTCTTACAATTTCTGGAAGGCAGTGAAAGGAGCAAAACCGTGCTACAGGAATAAAGTGGAAACACAGCTAGATCATTGCGATAGTAGAGGTGTGTAGGCAGGGCTTAAGATGATCACAGACTACAGAGCATCAGATGCAGCTGATTCTGCACTTGTTAATGACTTGAATTCCTTCTTTGCCCAATTCGAGGACAAGACCGCTAAAACTGTGAATAACATAGCTACAGCCCCTGTGAATGTCAGTGAGGACCGCTTCTCAGTGAGGACCGCTACTCAGTGAGGACCGCTACTCAGTGAGGACCGCTACTCAGTGTCTCAGAGCATGACGTAAGGAGAGCTCTGAAGAGAGTGAACAGAAGAAAGTCAGCTGGTCCTGATGGAATTTCATGACGAGTGCTGTGCAGATAAGCTGTGGTACATCAGTGGTAGAGAGAGTTGTAAAGGATCTTATCTGTGCTTCGTTACCAAAATCCCTTGATCCACTACAGTTTGCCTACCGTTCAAATAAAAGCACGGATGATGCCATCTCCCATGTCATTCATACTATACTTTCACATCTGGACATTGGTCCCCTGCTCTTCTCTCTCTACACCCACAACTTCTATGCTTGTTGTAGCTCCAACTCCATTGTGAAAATTGCAGATGACATAGTGGTGGTTGGTCTGATACAGACCAACGATGAGACAGCAGCACTATCTTTTTGGTGTAAGAACAATAACTTGGACTTAAATGTCTCAAAGACTAAGGAGATGGTGGTGGACTCACAGTAAGATAAAGGGGACTCTGGTGGAGAGGGTGACCATCAACAAGTATCTGGGAGTCCATATATCTGACTACTTGTCCTGGTCACCCCATATCTCTTCACTGGATTAAGAAAGCTAGGCAGCACATGTACTACCTTAGCAGTTGAGGAAGTTCAGGATCTCCGGTGGTCTACGTAAAACCTACTACACCTCTATCATCCAATCTGTTGTTTCTGTAAATATTACCATCTGGTATGGAAATAGCAGCTCCCAAGACAAAAAGGACTTAAGAAGGGTGGATCAGGCGTGCCGAGCACATGACCAGAACTATATTGCCTGATCTACGGGACATTTACATCAGGCGGTGCAGATCCAGGGAACTGCGCATTATTAAAGACATTCAGCACCCTAATCATAATCTGTTTCAGAGGCTGCCATCTGGTAAGATGCGCTGGATTCACTTTTTGTACAACATTCCTTATAATTTTATTTTTAAACCATATTGTATACAGTCTCTCTTGGAAATGGAAAAAATGCACAATATTTTCAGCAAACATTGATGCATTGTTACTTCTTATGCCATAAATTGAACAAAAATAAAAAATAAAAACATTATTATGGCACTGTACAAACTTTTGGGCACCCTAAGAGTTCCAGATTCTTTTTACAAGGTTTCAGACCTTAATCAGCTCATTGGATCTGATGCATGGCAACAGCTGTCATTAGTAAATGCCAATTTTAAAGCTTTACAAATACTTTGACTCTTCAAACCTTGTGCGCACACTTGCGGACACTCAACAATCATGGGTTCCTCTAAGCAGCTGTGTAAGAATGAAAGTTATTGACGATAGGAAAGCAATGTCAGCTTGCAGTTTGTAGTGAGAAATATAATTAAGAGATGGCTGTTCAGGGGAACTGTGGAGGTCAAGATGAGATCTGGAAGACCAAAAATACCAGCAAATTCTGGAAGCAAACATCACACTATCTGTAAAAAAGCTGAAGCTGAAAAGAGGATGGCTTCTACAATAGGACAATGATCCAAAACATACAGCGAAATCCACTATGGAATACCTCAAGAGACGCAAACTGAAGGTTTTGGAATGGCCATCACAGTCCCCTAATTTAAACATCATTGAAAATTTGTGGGTAGATCTTAAAAGAGCTGTGCATGCAAGACGACCAAATAATATTACAGAACTAGAAGCCTTTTGCAAGGAAGAATGGGATAAAATCCCAAGTACAAAAATTGAAAGATGTTAGCTGGCTATAAAAAGCGTTTGCAAGCTGTGATATCTGCCAGAGGAGGTGTTACTAAGTACTGATTATGTAGGGTGCCCAAAATTTTGCACATTTCCACAATTTATGACAAAGTAATTGCAAATGTTTGCTGAAAATATTGTGCATTTTTTCCATGAAAACCCAAAATTCAGTCTTAGAAAATTAGAATATTACATAAAGATCAAATAAAATAATGTTGGACTACTGAAAAGTATGAACATATACAGCACTCAATACTTGGTCAGGGCTCCCTTTGCATGAATTACTTCAGCAATGTGAGGTGACATGTTGGTGATCAGTTTCTGACACTGCTGAGGTGTTATGGAAGTACAGGTCTCTGATAGAAATGTTCAGCTCTTTTGCGTTGTTGGATCTGGTGTCTAGCATTTTGCTCTTCACAATAGCCCATAGATTATCTATGGGGTTTAGGTCGGGTAAGTTTGCTGGCCAATCAAACACTGGGATACCATGGTTCTTAAAGGTATTAGTACTTTTGGCAAGTCCTGCTGGAAATTAAAGCAGCATCTCCATAAAGCTGATCAGCAGAGGGGAGCATTAAGTGCTCTAAAACTTTATGGTAGATGGCTGCACATGGCTCAAACCTGATAGAACACAGTCGACCTACACAGGAGCAAATGACATGGCTCCCCAAACCACCACTGACTGCAAACTTTACACTGGACCTGAAGCAACTTGGATTGTACCTCAAGAAAACTGGATCCTCTCCTCTCTTCCTCCAGACTCTGGGGCAGTGATTTCCAAATGAAATGTAAAATTCTCTTTTCATCTGAAAATAAGACTTTGGCCCATTAAGCAACAGTCCAGTCCTTTTTGTCCTTAGTCCAGGTAAGATGCATCTGTGCATTGTGGCTCTTGGAACAATGAGTCCAGCTGCAGTCCAATCCTTTCCCCAAAAATTTTGAATGGGCTTTGTTTCACAATTTTGCAGCTTTTTCTAACACATTTTTTTCTTCCATTAAATTTCCCATTACCGTGCATAAAGACAAAACTTTGTGAAAAGTCAGCTTCTTTAGTAATGATATTTTGTGTCTTACCCTCCATGTGCAGGGTGTCAATGATCTCTGGAGAACCATCAAGTCAGCAGTCACAACCATGTCACAACCATGATTGTGTAGCCTACTGAACCAGACTGAAAGACCATTTAAAGGCTAATGAAACCGTTGCAGGTGTTTGGGCTGTTCCTTTAATGTTATTGAGAGGAATTCAATCAGTGGCAGATTCAGTCTAGTAGACATGTGAGACACTGACGTGACAGTGGGAGTCTGAGTTAAATGAAAATACTTTGTTTTAATACATAACTTGTAGTTTGCCGATTACACCAGTGGATAAAGTACAGTTAGGTTATTACAGGAATGGTTGATAAGAAAAAATAATACTACAACAAATCTCACGGTAAAAAGATTAAGATAATAGATGTCTGGACATGAGCAACCTTAAAATCATAAAAATAAATATACTGCAAAATTATTAGCAGTATATGATAACTACAATGCCGTAGAAAAAAGTTCAGTAGGAAAAAGTATTGTATACTATAACTACAATGCAGTAGGAAAAAGTGTGAAAAAGAAACAAAGAAAACCTAGACAACAAGGCCACCACATCTTCCACCCCATGCAGAGAGGTTCAACAGTTCCCTCGGTCTAGCTCCTAGCAAATGCCAAGGCACCACAGCAACTTTGGTACAAGGAGAAATGGAGGAATCAATAGCCCTAGGCTAATGGTCGTAAACCACACACAAGCAACAACTCCTTTCACACACAAAATGTACAACAAAAAGACAGTTCCTAATGCTCCAAGAATTAAATGTTCAGAGTATTAAAATATAAGAGAGGAACAAAAGTAAGACGGAGCAAATCAACTGCATTAACTCAGTTTAAATATACTAGAACAGACTTAAGAAGCCAATGCAAATAAATTTTAGCTTTTTTTCTATGTCTGTTGGTGAAGGAACATTGAGTCCTTAGAGCCAAGAGAGGAATCAAACCCTTGACTTTGCAAGTGAGAGTCCATAATGCTAACAACTACACTGTGCCACCCATTATATTATATAATATTATGGGGAGAAGTAGTTCAGGCAGCTAAGACACTAGGTTGTGGTCTGAGGATCTGGGTTTTAGCTCCAATTTTAGGTGTTGGCTCCAATTTTAGCTGTGATTGTCCCCTTTGGCCTTTAACACAGACTTGTTGCCAGTGAACTTACAATTGCCACCTCTGTTTTATGCCCACATTATCTGCCTGCTGCTGCCACA
This sequence comes from Clarias magur, assembly GCA_013621035.1. Classification (NCBI taxonomy): domain Eukaryota; kingdom Metazoa; phylum Chordata; class Actinopteri; order Siluriformes; family Clariidae; genus Clarias; species Clarias magur. Next base: position 340,069 of record QNUK01000495.1, read on the forward strand.
GCTCACTGGCATCATGCCATCATACCCGCTGGACACTGCTTCTGACCCAAATGAACTACAAGTGTTGATAACTATGGACATCATCAAGGATTGCTGTATACTGCTGATAATGGAGATGTGGCTAAAATTGCTCATACTTGATCGCACTATGGAGTAGCCGGATGAGACTTCAGTAAGTCCAGTAGTAAGACTAAAAGAGGGGGGCTCTGCACAATAGTTGGTGCACTAACGCGATCTTTGCTATCCAGACATAAAGTTTCTGACTGTTTTTACATGCCCCATGAATTTACTGCGGTCATGGTTACAATGGTATATATCCCTCTGGATGCTAATGCTAATATAGCTCAAGGATATTTGTTACATGCCATTAACACACTGCAGATGACATTTCCTGAGGTTATTCATGTTATTATAGGGACTTTTGAGCATACATATTTGAAAATAGTTCTCCCCAATTTCCACCAACACATTAAATGTGAAACAAAGGCTGCCTATAGATCTATGGACAAAGCTCTCTACAGCACAGCTAGACAGCTACCTCAGAGAGCTGTTAAAAGTGTGGAGGCAAAAACATTCTGGATAAGATCTATGCAAACTTGAAGAAGGTCTATAAGGCAAAACCACTGCCTCAGTTAGGACAATCAGACCATCTTTCAGTCCTATTTACACTACTGTGAAAAAAATGACCAGAAGAGCCATTCAATATTATTTTGAGAGGACTGACTGGGAGCTTTTTCGACAGCCAGGACCTAGAGGAATATACAGGACTTGACTATATAAAGGCCTGTGTTTACAATGCAGCCATTGATAAACATATCCATACTTTCTCTAACCAGAAACCTTAGATGATGAAAGAAGTCGAGAACTTCATAAAAGCTCATAATGCTTTCTTTGGGCCTATGGACAAAGCTCTCTACAGCACAAATAGAGCTAACCTCAGGAGAGTTATTAAAAGGTCCAAAGGCTGAATTAAAGGAACCTTAACGTATTATAGTCTAGTTTAGTAAATGATAATGTAATATTTTAGCAATAAGATCATTTTTAATTAACCCTACTGTCAACCTAGTCTAGCCAAAAACATTAAGATTTTTACAAAAAATATTACTAAACATCAGCCTTTTTTCTCCAGTTCAACATGAAGAAAATTGGCCCAAATATGGCTTCTTCTCTTTCACCCGAGTAATACTGGCGTGATGAGGAAGAGTTAAAGCTGAATGAGCTTGTCACATTTCGTCACTATGTGCGCAAACTGATATGCTGTGTGCCATGGCCCGGGGAAGTACTTCTGCTCATGAATGAACACAGTATTGCAGCGGATTGTGAGGAAATTATATGTCAACAAAATAAAGACAGATGTTTTATTACTTTTAATTTTTTTTAAACCACATTTTAGTCTCGTCTTTTTACGTCAACAATATTGTATGCGGATTTAATTCCTGTCACTGTTCATCGTCTCATCTTAGTCACACGAAAAATGGAAAAATAACACTAATATAAAGTAGTCTCAGTATATTTTCAGTTAAATTTGAATGTACTTATTCATATGTACTTATTTATGATTATATTTAATCTACTACTCTCTCGTGCATGCATGCTCAAAATCGTTTTTTGCGCGCTGAAACTAACTTTTGAGCGTTCAAGATCATTTATGTGACCTCTCTCTTCTGTGCGCTCAATATCTGTCACGAACTCAACTCACACAGACTCAACTCAACTGCTCCTCACCACGCGTTTTCCCACGATGTCTCGTCTCCGCTCAGCCTGCACACCCATTTCTCATCCTCGCTGATTTCATTTGGCTTACACAAAACTATTGTGTGTTCCTTCGCCTCGTGTTTCATTTCATGGTTTTCACATTGTCGATCTCGCTTTGTTTTCTCGTTTCCCCACTTCTCATCTTACGATTTGGATTTGTTGCTATGCTCTGATTGAACGACTTTTGAACTCCTCACTCTCATTTCCTCGATTACGGCTCTGCTTCACGTTTTTGCTCAATGCGCTCGCTGATGGATCTCACGGCTATAAAACCTCACTTCCGCTCTGTCGTCGACGCCCCTGCTCAGAGAGCCCTGCTGATCAACTCTGACGGATCTCACAGCTTCAGGCTAAATGCCTCATGACCACGCCTGCAGCTCTGCAGCCCGATCAGTCTCTCCTCCCCTTTGTTGCCCTTCTGACAGAATAATCTGGCTAACATAATGCTTCCAGCAGAATACAACAGAATGAGTTAGACGACGAGAACGACAATATCGTCTGATTGTGGCATTGCAGACAAATATCTGACTGTAATAAGAATGTTCAGAGACCTAATCTTGACTGAGATGAATTAAGTGCATTACAGTGCCATAAATTCTTTCTCTCAGATGCAAAAACAAACAAAAAAAAGGTATTTCAAATGACTAAGTATAAGAAAATAAAGGCACTCCCTTCCATTTTGCAGCCCGCAACAGAACGCTCCCTCAAATCAAGCTAACCGTTTGTGTCTCCTTCTGCTTTGTGGGTGACGTCAGTGCTTCTTCTTCGTCTTTGTTTAGTGGCGGCTTGCATCCGGAATTGCGCAAAACCATAATGCAAGCTTTTAAAATGAATTAAAAGAAGCTTTGAGGCAGAGATTTTGCCTCGATCATTTTTTGTAATCGAATTACTCAAGTTACTCAAGGAATCGTTTCAGCCCTAGTGTCAATATCCAGATCGTTCTGTTGCATAGTAATAATGTTCGCTGCATCATAGGACAATTCAGACAGTACATTATCCGCACTCGAAAACATATCAGGCCCTGTCACTTTCTCAGCTGCTTTGCCAGTTTCAGAAGAACAATAAATGTCGTTATCAGATTGTGCAGTATTCTAAACAATAAACCAGTTAATAACTGCAGTTTTCAAGTGTTAAAACTGCAATTTTCAAGTGTTAAAACTGCAATTTTCTACATATGCAGTACATTTGCAGGAAACGCAGTGATTTGGAAAAACACTGCACTTTTTCTTAATACTGCAGTAATGCTCCAATAACTACTGCAGTAATACTGCAGTAATGCTCTAATAACAACTGCAGTAATACTGCAATAACTACAGTCATGGCCAAAAGTTTTGAGAATGTGAAAACTAATACAGTGGAACCTCGGATTGCGAGTAACATGGTTTACGAGTGTTCCGCAAACTGAGGAAAGATTAAAAAAAAAAAAGTTTTAATCGGAAAGCGAGCAAGTATTAGTTCACGAGCGCCGAGTATCATGTATCACGCATATGACTCTTATTTTGACACCGAGCGTCACTCTCTCAACTTTTCACCCCAGCCCCCCCACGGCTTCGCAAACACACAGTAACTATGCTCGTCTTTCTTTTAGTCTCTTATGCGTGTGCGCACATAATTTGACACACACACACACACACACACACACACGCTCTTTCGTCTTTTCACCCCCTCCCCGGCTTCAAACACACAGAAACTCTGCTCTGTCGCGATTCTTTTCAAAAGGTAAGGTGCTGGTTCATTAGTTTTGTTTTGTTTTTTTTACTTTACAGCAGTGATTCCTTTAGTATGCGCTCACGCCAGGTCAGAGAGATTTCTTTTTTTTTTTTGTTTCCGCTGTGTTTATGCATTTGTTGTGAAACTTAAAAATGATTCCGTTAGTATACGCTCATGCCAGTCTCAGATTTCTTTTTTTCCTGTTAAAACGGTGTTTCCGTTGTGTGTGTGTGTGTGTGTGTGTGTGTTTGTTGTGAAACTTAAAAAGCGAGGTGGGGAGAGGGAGGAGGAGTGTTACTGTGTAAAACAAGGTGAGGGAAGGGGCTAATTCCACACACACATGGCGCCTGCGCACACCAATGGAAACACTTATCTGTCGGGATTTATTTGCACTTTTTTTTTTAAAGGTAAAGTGCAGATTAATTTGTCTTATTTTAATTTTATAGATTGTATTAATTATTTTTATGTATTTATTTTTTGGGGCTGTGGAACGAATAATTTCAGTTTTCATTATTTCTTATGGGAAATGATTTGAAACACGAGCCCACTTCCGGAACCAGTTACGCTCGTAATCCAAGGTTCCACTGTATTTGTGTCAAAGTTTGCTGCTAAGCTGTCTTTAGATCTTTGTTTCAGTGATGTACTGAAATATAATTAAAAGCACTTCATACATTTCAAAGGCTTTTATTGAGAATTACATGAGATTTATGCAAAGAGTCAGTATTTGCAGTGTTGGCCCTTCTTTTTCAGGACCTCTGCAATTCGACTGGCCATGCTCTCAATCAACTTCTGGGCCAAATCCTGACTGATAGCAACCCATTCTTTCATAATCACTTCTTGGAGTTGGTCAGAAATAGTGGGTTTTTGTTTGTCCACCCGCCTCATGAGGATTGACCGCGAGTTCACAATGGGATTAAGATCTGGGGAGTTTCAAGGCCATGGAACCAAAATTTCTAAGTTTTTGGTCCCCGAGCCACTTAGTTATCACTTTTGCTTTATGGCACAGTGCTCCATCGTGCTGGAAAATGCATTGTTCTTCACCAAACTGTTGTTGGATTGTTGGAAGAAGTTGCTGTTGGAGGGTGTTTTGGTACCATTCTTTATTCATGGCTGTGTTTTTGGGCAAAATTGTGAGTGAGCCCACTCCCTTGGATGAGAAGCAACCCCACACATGAATGGTCTCAGGATGCTTTACTGTTGGCATGACACAGGACTGATGGTAGCGCTCACCTTTTCTTTTTTTTTTCAGAGACCCCCAAAAATCGCAAAGAGGCTTCATCCGAGAATATGACTTTGCCCCAGTCCTCAGCAGTCCATTCGCCATATTTTTTTGCAGAAGATCAATCTGTCCCTGATGTTTATTTTGGAGAGAAGCGGCTGCTTTGTTGCCCTTCTTGACCCCAGGCCATCTTCCAAAAGTCCTCGCCTCACTGTGCGTGCAGATTCGCTCACACCTGCCTGCTGCCATTCCTCAGCAAGCTCTAGTGCACTCTGATCCCGCAGCGGAATCCTCTTTAGAAGACGATCCAGGCGCTTGCTGGACTTTCTTGGACACCCTGAAGCCTTCTTAACAAGAATTGAACCTCTTTCCTTCAAGTTCTTGATGATCCTATAAATTGTTGATTTAGGTGCAATCTTAGTAGCCCCAATATCCTTGACTGTGAAGCCATTTTTATACAACGCAATGAAGGCTGCATGCATTTCTTTGCAGGTCACCATGGTTAACAATGAAAGAACAATGATTTCAAGCATCTCCCACCTTTTAACATGTCAATTCTGCCATTCTAACCCAATCAGCCTGACATAATGATCTCCAGACTTGTGCTCTTCAACATTCTCACCTGAGTTAACTAGACGATTACTGAAATGATGTCAGCAGGTCCTTTAATGATAGCAATGAAATGCAGAAGGACTATGCAATTCATCTGATCACTCTTCATAACATTCTGGAATATATGCAAATTGCTATTATAAAAACTTAAGCAGCAACTTTTCCAATTTCCAATATTTATGTAATGCTCAAAACTTGCTTTACTGCAGTGATTCTGTTAGTATGCTCTAATGCCAGTGTCAGAGAGATTTATTTTTTCCTGTTAAAACCGTGTTTCAGTTGTGAGTCTCCGTTTGTTGTGAAACTTAATAAGTGATTCCTTTAGTATGCTTTCATGCCAGTGTCAGAGAGATTTATTTTTTTCCCGTTAAAACGGTGTTTCCGCTGTGTTTGTGTGTGTGTCCGTTTGTTGTGCAACTTAAAAAGCGAGGTTTGGAGAGGGAGGAGGAGTGTTACTGTGTAAAACGAGGTGAGGGAAGGGGCTAATTCCACACACACACACACACACACACACACACACACACACACATACATGGCGCCTGCACACACCAACGGAAACACTTATCTGACGGGATTTATTTGTACTTTTTTTTAAAGGTAAAGTGCAGGTTAATTGGTTTTATTTTCACTTTATAGATTGTATTAATTATTTTTATGTATTTATTTTTTTGGGAGTTTTTATTATTTCTTATGGAAAAATGATGATTTGGTTTACAAGTGTTTTGGAACACGAGCCCACTTCCAGAACGAATTATGCTCATAATCCAGGGTTCCACCCTACTTAAAAAAAAAAATTTTCACTTAAAAGTGGAAGTTAAAATGGAAACAGAGGAAAATATCCATGTACATCATCCACATAATAATGCCATATATCTGCTTGAGTTTCTTAGTTTATCATTTATCACCTGGTTCAAAGTCTTTATATTGGGACATACACTGTGCATTTGAGTTCTATTTTCTATTTCTTACAAAAAGCAAAAAAAAAAAATTATTTGTTTTACTTTAGGACAAATTTATATATATTTTTTAAATGAATAAATAAATAAATTGATTAATTAATTTTCGTCACCATTAAAGTCAATTAATAAGCATTTCACTCTATATCATACTGGCTGATGTATGTGATAAATAAAATTTAAATTTTGATGTAAGATTTGATGCTAATATCTCAGAAAAGCAGGTCACCAGCACTTTATAGTAATGGAGTCATGTATGGCCTCTGCAACTGTACAAGATTATAATAGACGTCTTAGCAACTACCACAAAATGCTATAAAAGCATTTTATATTGCTATAATATTTTATATTGTTACTTTTTTTGCCAAACAAAATAAGTATATAAAATAAGAATAAGTACAGGTGTGCTTAGTCGATTCTTTAAATTCTTTAGTGCACTGACATTTACAGAAGCAGTACAGACTGTTAAAAACTCCTTAATGGCTAGTCCACTGAAACATTGTAAGGTTTCTAATTCAAGCATATAGACTGGATGAATATAAAAAACGGACCTAAAGCAGGTGAATGCTCAGCATCTCTGCTCTTCAGGGCTGTTTTGAGAACATCGACTAGAACATGTTCAGTACATGTTCAGGGAGGCTGCAACTTACGCCAACGTCACCGACTTGGAGGAGTATACATCATCAGTGACCAGCTACATCAACAGGTCCACCAATGACTTCATTGTCTCCAAGAACATCATCTCACACCCCAACTAGAAACCATGGATTACTGCAGAGGTACATGCACTTCTGAAGACCTGAGACTCAGCCTTCAAAGGGGGAGACAAGGTGGCCCTAAGAACACCTATGGCCAAACTGTCCCGGGCCATCAGAGAGACAAAAACACGCACACGACCAGAGAATTCACAAACAATTCAGGGACATGGTGCATGTGGCAGGGCATACAAGCCATCACCAACTACAGGACATCACCTGCCTGTGACAGTGATGGCTCCCTTCCAGATGCGCTTTGTGAGGAAAACTCACTGAGTCAACCCACGAAAAGCTGCTATATCCCTGGCAGAGTGCTTAGTGTTCTTACCAACATCTTCAACATCTCTTTGAGCAGAGCTGTTGTTTCCACATTCCCAAGTCCACCACCATCGTCCCTGTGCCAAAGAAGTCTTCTGTGTTCTGTCTCAATGACTACCCTCCTCACACCTAGACAAGACATTCGAATGCTGTACATAGATGTCAGTTCAGCATTCAACACTATCATCCCCCAACACCTGATCGGGAAGCTGAGCTTGTTGGGCTTGAACACCTCTTTCCGTAACTGGATCCTGGACTTTCTGACTGGAACTAATCGGACTGGGAACTGCACCTCCGGTACTAGGGCCCCCAGGGCTGTGTGCTCAGTACCCTCAGCAAGAATGATGAGTCAGCATACAGAGTGGGTGGGTCTCATCAGCAAGAATGAGGAGTCAGCATACAGAGAGGAAGTGCAGAGGCTAACGAACTCGTGTAATGACAACAACCTGTCTCTGAACATTGCTAAAACAAAAAAGATGGTTGTTGGGGAAGACATCTACACCACAGGCTACATCCGCAATGCCACCAGCATTGTGGCTGAGAGGACACACCCCACTCACTCACTCTTCGCCGTCCTGCCATCTGGAAAAAGGTACAGAAGCATTTGGGCCCTCACTTCAAGACTGTGCAACAGTTTCTTTCCACGAGCCATCTGTCTTCTCAACAAAAAGGGACTGGACTAATAAAGATGCACACACAATTACTCAGATAAACTCAGCTACCTCAAAACATTGGGACTGAACTGATAAACACACACGTGCCAACACACTGATCAACAACCATCTAACAATTGTTCATACCAATCTGTAATCGCACTTTTGCACCATTATTACTTATTACTTTATTACTTATTTGCACAAATCTCTTTTCTATCTTCACAGCTACTTACAAGAAATGTTTACCTCCCACTACTAATGTTTTTCCTCCCACTACCTTCAACTCATTACCTCATCACTACGAAGTATTGAAATGTGTCATGTTGTCACTCTGTCATTCTTGTTTGCACATTTGCATGTGCACTATATGTTGTCTCTTTTGTATTGGATTTAGAAAGTTTTATGTTAATTTCAAAATGACAATCTGTCTTGTCTCAGCTAGTCAGCAAATAGGTTTCTTAGTTAGCTAGTTAGTTTTGTTAATGTATGTTGTTAATTTATATTGTTAAAAATGTAAATCTGTCATATCTGAGCTAGTCAGCTAATTGGGTCTCTTAGTTAGCTAGCTAGTTCTGGTAAATTTGTATTGTTAATTCATACTGTTGCAAGTATGTAACACCTTGGTCCTGGAGGAACATTGTTTCATTTTACTGTGTAGTAAACTGTATATGGTTGAAATGTGTCAAAAAGGCGAGACGCGCGGTTGAGGAGATGGATCCAGGCGCAAATGTGGGTGCAGGAAGTTAATTCTCTCGATATCCTGACAAATGAGAAACGCTCCACCAGAACTGTGGTCATGAGAGTGGGGGTGTGAGATCAGTGTCATGAAGTCCATCAGCGTTGTGGTCAGAGTGGTCACTGGAGAGAGACCTCCAGTGCTTGATTAATTCGCAATGTTTATCCATTAGATTGGGTATGAAGACCTGACGACAGGCTGGGAGTGGCTACGATGAGCTTGCAGAAGGCATTCCAAAATTGTGAGGTGAACTGTGGACCCCAACCACAATCAACATCAATGGGGAGGCCATGAGGTTGAAACACATTAGCGACATGAAGCGATTTGAATGAAGTGACAATAGAACTTGGCAAAACCCAGGAACTGTTGGAGGTCTTGCCGCGAGGCTGGAGTGGGCCAGTCGGAGGTGATTCCATCTCCAGCCTGGAAGGTGGTGAAGTTTCAATAACAAAACCCAGGAACGTGGTGGAGGTTGTGTGAAACTCACAATTCTCCGTTTTGACATAGAGGCTGTTCTCTAAGAGCCTCTGCAGGACTTGGAAAATGTGGTGCTGGTGCTTCTCCAGGCCCAGAGAAATTAAGAATGTTGTCTAAGTAGACGAGCATGAAAGAATTATTAAAAATTGTGGAGAACATAATTAATGAGGGCCTGGAAGACGGCAAGGTGTTGGTCAGTCCAGTGGAGGATTCAGTGGCACACAAGGGATCTTTAATTCGCTGATCAGTTCCTGGTCTGAGCCGGAGTCCACGAGCGTCTGAACCAGGAGAGCTCGGCCGCCAATGATTAGGGTTTTGGGAAGTAAGGGGCATGGTTCTTGGAGTCTGTCTAGACGAGTCGCCCTGAACCTCCACAGAAAAAGCAGACCCTTTCCAAACAGCGGTGGCGTCTCTCCTCCTCAGAGATGCCAGTCTCTTTTGATAAAATGCAACCCAAAAGATTCATTTTTGAAAAATACTGAGTACATGAATTATTCATATTTAAACAGGTTTAGTCATTCGGTTTAACTGTATATTGTTTTGCAATTTATATAAAATCAATATATGAATAACACAAACTATAATTACTATCAATTTAACACAGAAAGTTTCATTTAGTTAACCACCTTTAGTTTCCTCCCTAACTTTTAACATCACCAGCATTAGTGCTATGTAATACAGAAAGAATAACAAGTATTAGTTATTATTCAGCACTCGCTAGTCACAAAACTCACAAAACAAGGCTGCAAAAACAGCACAGGTAAAAATGGTTGTTCCAAGAGATTTAGCTACCTTCCACCATTTTGTAATGTATAGACATATGTTATACACATTATTGGATAGAGATAGTCAAGTCAAGTCAAGTCATGTAGGCTTTTATTGTCATTCAGTTCTGTACACAGTTAAATGAAACAACGTTCCTCTAGGACGAAAATGCTACTTTAACATGTAATTATTTAACATAATTATTTATTTAAATAATGAAATAAAGTCATTTAGTCACAATATTCCGCTGTATTTCTTAATATAATTTATTTGCAAAAAAAAAATTTAAGTGTATTAGATTCATTTGTGTTCGTGTATGCGGGGCGTCGGACAAACGAGTGTCTATGTAGACACGTAAATCTTTGAAAAGTATGTGATTTGATGCTGAGCTCTGATTGGATCTTTTCAAATTATCCTTGGGGCGCAGCACTGTAATGATGCTTAATCACCTGATAAATGGCTATTTACAGGTGAGTATTAAAAGTTTAATTTTAATTTTGTTTGCGCCCCCCCTCCCCTCAGATATGACAGATTTACATTTTTATTTTTAAGTTAACCTAACCTAAAATGATCTATTTCTATTTCTAAAAAGAGACAACAATAGACACTAGAAAACAAAGTGCATGTGCAAATGTGCAAACAGAGCTACAGAGTGACAACACAACAAAGTAACATGTTTCAATACGTTTTGTAGTAATGGGGTATTGGGGTGATAAACAGTAAACATTAGACATTCCTGAAGTAGCAGTAATGATTTAAAAATACTGTGTGCAAATATTTGCAAAAGAACAGTTCAGGTAGGTAGATTTTTGACAAATACAATTTGACAAATTGTAAAATGGTCCTTGATCAGAGTGTTTGTGTATGCGTGTATTTATCAGTTCAATCCTGATTTGTGTGTGTGTGTGTGTGTGTGTGTGTGTGTGTGTGTGTGTTTATCAGTCCATTCCCTTTGTGTTGAGGAGATGGATGACCTGTGTGTAAAAGCTATTACATAGTCTGGATGTGAGTGCTCGAATGCGAAGAGTGCGTGTGAGGGGTGTGTCTGATCAGCCACAATTCTAGTGGCTTTGCGGATGCAGCATGTGTGGTGTATGTAGGTGTTTTCAATAGAGGGAAGAGAGACCCCGATGATCTTCTCAGCTGTCCTCACTGTACTACACTGTGTGCCGATATGGCACAATTCCCAAACCAGTCAGTGATGCAGCTGCTCAGGATGCTCTCAATAGTTCCTCTATGGAAGGTGGTGAAGATAGGTAGTGAAAGTCTTTTCTCAGGAAGAAAAGACATTGTTGGGCTTTCTTTTGCAGAGCTGGTGTTAAGGGACCAGGTGAGGTTCTCCTCCAGGTGGACATTCAGGAATTTTGTGCTCTTGACAATCTCCACAGAGGAGCCGTCGATGTTGAATGGAGAGTGGTCCCTCTTGAAGTCAACAACTATCTATTTTATCTTATCGACGTTCAGAGACAGGTTGTTGTCTTTACACCAGTCCTCTCTGTATGCTGATTTGTCGTTCTTACTGATGAGACCCACCATGGTCGTGTCATTAGCAAACTTGATGATATGATTGGAGCTGTGTGTCGCTACACAGTCATGAGTCAGCAGTGTGAACAGCAGGGGACTGAGCACACAGTCCTGGGGGGCTCCAGTGCTCAGTGTGGTTTTCCCCTCTCGTTGCAAAGTCCACATACTGATGGAATTTAGGAAGCACTGACTGGAGATTTGCATGGTTGAAATCTCCAGCAACAATAAACCCTCCATCAGGGTGTGTGTTCTGCAGATTACTGATCCTCGCATACAGTTCACAGAGTGCCTCCTTAGCATTAGTGCTAGGTAGCATGTACACTCAATAATGAAAACAGTGGTGAATTCCCATTAGTTAGTGTAATTATTTTTATTAAAATATACTATTATATATTGTAATTTTAATTATCTATACTGTATTATACAGGTATTCCCCTACTTACGAATGAATTCCAGAAGCACCAAGTCAGATTTGTTCATAAGTCAGGGAACAAAGTGATTCTTTGGCACAAATATACAACATAAAGCATACCAATTTACGTGACTAAATCTGTCCCTTTTCTCAACACTGCCATCATGTGGCCAAAAACCATAACTGCACCTAAGGAAATTAATCTCGGATTCCCGGATGCAATTTTGTCTTAGGCCAGATTTTCTACTTCGTTTTTTAAAATAATTCTGACCACACAACCTATGTTTTAAAAATATCTTTGTCTACATAAAAATGCAAATTGCCCTGTTAAGTGTTCTTAGGAGCATCCCTAATTAACAGGGGGCCAATCAGAAGTCTAGACGTTATTGGTTACACTTTGTAGAAATTCGACAGGGTTTCGTCCAAAACCGCGATCGCTGTCTGTGGGGCCGTGTTGCTGGATTATTGTATCTAGCAGCAGTGAACTTCGTAGTATATTCAAGCACCACTGTTTGTTATGTAATATGTAACTGCGCGTGTATAAGAAATTTCCCCATAAGAAAGGGAAACTCCATGATTCATTACACAACCCAAAAATATTAAATATATTATTCTATTAATATATTAATACAAAAAATAAAGAAAAAAATGTACTAATTATCTTGCACTATACCTTTGAAAAGAATCAGGCGGTGTGTAAAGCTGGGACAGGAGAGGAGGAGGGGGAGCGGTTATTGTGTAGGAAGATTTTCACACACACGCGCGCACGGATGTCAACCTGCACTTTACTTTTAAAAATAAACACTCTCATAGTTCGGGTGAAGATGCAGAATCCTAGGCTTGCTCATCAGGGATAATCTTATCATTTTGATTCATTCATTTGATTCTTATAAATTTGACACATTCACATTTTATACAAACTTACAGTAGGAGCCACACGAAATAGCCACGGCCATGTGAATGCCGTGCGGATCCCGTGCGGCTTCCCTTTGGACCCCGTGGTCCCCTCTCCTTTTCCTGCCAGGAAGACGTGTCAAGATTTCGCAGTAAACACGCCCATTCAAGTTCTATTTATTCATTTACCTGGTACCACCACTAGATGGCGCTTTGTTCTCAAGAACACGTTAACACAAGCCAACAATTTAGCTGCGCTGAGTTGCAATCACGTGATTTTAACAAATATGAACGCGAAATGCTTCGGCCTTTTTGTAAAAATAATAATAATGTTTTTGTGACTGAGCACCATCAAAAGACATGAATGAACAAAGAAATCTATTTTTTAGTAAATATTCTTATATACACACAAAGTGCTTCAGGCTTTTTATAATAATAATGTTTGTTTTTTTTGCTGTTTGTGTCCAGCATTAAATACTTATTTCATCCATTATTTGACCACGGCTGGAAATCATAGCTGGAATGTGATTGTGAATTTATGACTGAAATAAAAGTGTTCATCGGCGTGCGTGAACCCGCAGCTCGTACTTTCACAGACATATTCCCGCAGAGTCATCGCCTCTTGCAATAATGCAGATTAAACATACTACACCTGTCCATAAATAAAAAAGAATATTTAAGCATGTACACAAAATGTATTTCACTTAAATATTACAGATTAAAACAAGGAATGTAGATGCGCTAAACTTCAGTTCATTGTGATGCGGACAAAAGGTCCAGGAAGGAAACGGGTTTTGTTATTTTACAAAATCTGGAAATATTCAGTAAATGTTTAATGGTACCAATTAAATCAGACTTCATAGTTGGAGTTGATATTTTCAGTGTAATTCACAAATTTATGGAATATATTTAGATTTTGTAAAATAACAACAACGTTTCCTTCCTAGACTTTTGTCCGCATCACAATGAACTGAAGCTCAGCACGTCTTCTTTCCTTGTTTTAATCTGTAATATTTAAGTGAAATATATTTAGTGTATATGTCTAACTATTCCTTTTTATTTATGGACATGTGTATTACAAAGTGAAGACCTGTGTTCAGTTGTTCCCCGCACAGTGTATCTGCACGGAGAGTTTGTGTGTGTTTGTGCACGTCTGATATAACTACCTGATGCGTGAATATGTCAACATATCTTCGTTAAAACGTAAAAATGTGTCGACATTGAGCACCATGAAAAGACATGAATGAACAAAGAAATCTACAGTATTTTTAGTAAATATTCTCATATGCACACAAAGTGCTTCGGGCTTTTTATAATAATAATATAAAAATTTTGATTTGACCTTGGCTGGAAATAATAGCTGGAATGTGGTTGTGAATTGATGACTGAAATAAAGCTGTTCATCGCCGTGCGTAAACCCTGATTTGTCCGTAAACTTTCACTTTACAAAAGGCAGCGTTTTGATCAAAAGGTTTATAAACCCGTTCGATTGATCAATAAAAATGCCAGAAAGTCATTGCGTCTCGCAATAATGCAGATCAAACACAATACACATGACCATAAATAAAAAGGAATATTTAAGAATATACGGGAAATACATTTCACTCATTATTTTACAAAATTAAAACAAGGAAATAAGTCGTGCTGAGCTCCAGTACATTGAGCTGGTGAAATACATTTTAGGCAGAGACGTCTGCTCGGTCTTGTTAATTCTTTTTAAATCTCTCAATTCTGCCAGTTCCTCCATCAGCAAAACCGGTTTGATAACTTCATACCTATTGTGAGTGAAAGGTGAGAAGAGGGATTACAGTAACTGGGGGTTTGCACGTGTTTACCTCAGAGCGTGTATTCAGCGAGAAAACTAAAACAAAAACAAAATAATGTTTGCTTCAGCATTGGAGACAATATTGTTTTAGGCTAACTTTATTAATAATTATACACTTTTGGATTCTTTGTTGTACTGTACTTCGTCTTTTTGCACACGTGTGTGCATCTTTAAATTCAAACAGAAAATAAAAGTGGGCTGGTAGGCACGTTATTTTTCATATAAATTAAATGACTGAATGAAGTTAAATATACACAATAAATTAATAATTGCGTTTGCTTTACATTTGAGCACTAATGTGTAATAGCTTTTTCATTGTATATACCACCATATCATATACGTGTGTCTAATACTGTTTTATTCATATTTTACATTACATGCAGTTTGTAATTTACTTGCCATTGTGCTTTTAAAAATAACCTACGTATCTACAGTATAAGCATATTTAACAACTTCAGCAGTGAATGAGAAATTTAGTCTTTTAGATAAAGACGTTAGATGATATAATTTTATTATTAAATTAATTATTTTATCAGAAATACAATTCTTATTCTCTATATTCTTGTCGAATATAGTCCTTCAGAGCAAGAACTGTGTCAGAAGATTCTGCTGAATCTCTTCTCACCTTTCATTCACGATAGGTGTGAATTTATCAAACTAGATGTGCTGTTGGCAAATACTGTTGAGGGGTTTAGATGAATTAACAAGACATCGCGGACGTCTCTGCCTAAATTTTATTTCCCCAGCGAATTAAATCAGACTTCATAGTTGGAGTTGATACTTTGAGTGTAATTCATGAATTTACTGATTATTTTCAAATGCAGATTGACCTGTATATCCACTTGATAACTAGCGAATGCTTTAGTAAAGGGCTCTAAAACAGCAGCAATATGAATGACAATGGAATATTACAGAACGTGCAAGTTGACACCTATGCACCGATCACTAACCATTAAAATATTCGATTTGAATTAAAATGCCATATTATATGTCTTTTAAATAAAAATCCAACATTTTAAGACATTAAGGATATTCGTGTTTAATAAAATTCTTAAATCCTCGTGTTCCAGTGTTTATGCAGTAATTTGGTCATGTTCACTCTTGGGGTGACACTATAATGATTCATTATTTATTATTATGCTTACTTACTGAGAGAGATTCTGTTTGATGCAGATTGACCTGTATATCAACTTGATAACTAGCGAATGCTATTAAATGCCACATATGTTTACCCCATGGGTGAACATGACAAAATGGTACCTTTATTACCATTTAAAACTATTTAGTATAATAAGTGGTGCAGAAATATATAATAAACTGAAAAGATAAACACAAAAAAGATGGACAGCTATTTATTTAATTATCATTTTAAATATTTATCACCAACATCCATCCATCAATACAGTATGTCTGCATTTTAATTGATAAATCGCATGCGTTTATCACTTTTTGATCAAACGCTGCCTTTTGAAACTGTGAGCCGCGGGTTTGAAATTAATTGTAGATGAATTTTAAAGCACGATTTAGTACATCTCATTTCATTATTTTAAACATAATTTATGAATTACACTTGAACAGGCGGTAGAGCTCTGATTAGACTACGAACAGTAGGAAATAGGCTCAACATCTCGGAGCCCAAGCCTCATTCAAATAAAAAAACAATAATTAACAAATATTGTAAGTAAACAACAGTAGCACAAGTTTAGGAAAAAAATATTTAGACTCTAAATAGATGCCAAATTATTTTTTAAGGTGTGCCTGCTGGCACTATTCTTATATTGTTCTTTGTCAGGGTAAATCGTTCAGTGACAACCCCGTAAAAAATAGATACTGTACATCTGTATGAATAAACTGAGATGCCCACCCCTGTGAAAATGGCGAATTCTGGGCAAGGCTCCCCTGCGAGAGGTTTTGTCTGGACCACTGAGCTTCTACAGATTCTAAAATTGACAGTTACTGTTTTTTAATACATGCAGTGGAAGAGTCTGAGAATTTATTTACCATAAGCTTTGTTGTACTTTGTTGTACACAACCTATGATTTCACCTATGCTATTTTACAAATATTTTGGAATATTTTTTATGTTGCACTCTAAAAACTGCTGTGTTATATGTTAAAGTGCTGGGTTATTTTAACTGTTACTGGTTACTGTTTTAACCACTGCAGAGATAGTTAATCAGCAGTAGTTTTCACTACTACTATTAATGATAATTCTGAATGGAGAAAGCGCAGTCAAAGAAAAATCATCATTGAGAAGAAAATGAAGAATAAATACACATCAGTATTTAAAGTTTGAGCTCGACACGTTTATGAGCCTGTCGCTTGCTGTCAATGGGCGCTTAGGGTTAGAGAGAGAACGCATTTTTGGCTTCAGTAGACACACAATACTTCAGATTGAAACACGACTGCTTTCACAGCTTCCCGCAAGCTGCCGCGGAAGAGCGCGAGATCCCTTTTCAAGAAACATGCTTTCTTAATGGCCAGATCTGTAATTTGTTGTAAACCCCTCAATTCTGCCGATTCCCCCATCAGCGAAAACGGTATGATAACTTCACACCTATTGTGGAATGAAAGGTGAGAAGACGGATTACAGTAAGGGTCCGCGGGTGTTCACCTCGGAGCACGCTGTCACTTTGTCAGTGATCAGACTAAAACAAAATCATGTCTATACTTCATGTAGAGTCTGTGAATTTATTTACCATAAGCGTTGTTATATTGTTTTTAATCACTCTATACACAACCTATGATTTCACCCATGCTATTTTACAAATGGAATATTTTTTATGTTACACTCTAAAAACTGCTGGATTAAATGTTAAAGTGCTTGGTTATTTTATCTATTTATTATTATTTAGTAGATTGTCTGTTAGAAACACCCCAAATGAAATTAATCCGCTGTTTAACCACTGCAGAGAGTGAATCAGCTGTAGTTTTCACTACTACTATTAATGATAATAATACTGAATGGAGAAAGCGCTGTCAAAGAAGTATCATCATTTCAGGAGAGAAGAAAATGAAGAATAAATACATATCAGTATTTAAATATGTTTATGGGCTCTGTCGCTGCCAATGGCATAAGAGAGAGAACACTTTTTCTGCTTCAGTTTCAATTTTCACAGTTTCCCGTGAGCTGCCGCGGAAGCGCGCGAGATCCCTTTTCTCGCAATGTGCGTTCTTAATGGCCAGATCTGTAAGGTGAGAAACGTCAATGGAGAATGTACTGACTCCTCACACTACTGACTGTTAGTGCTAAATGCTGTGTTTGAAGGGCTTTTTTTGTTTGACCTGCGCAAATGTGTTTGTGTTAAAGCCAACCCAGGCAAACCTGACGAATGCAGGAGCACAAACCTGTGACCTTAAGATGTTTACAGTAAATATGCAGTAGACAGTGTTTATTTTGCTGAACATTACAAAACTACCATGTCCCATAAAACAGTGCATCTCTAATAAGCAATACTTACAATAGGACAAACCAGGAAATAAGTGTTTGATGCATTGCAGTACTCTGTATTAACAAATGCCCTTATAAACTTGATCCTGAACAGCCACTGGCTGGCTTTAGCAACGAATGGTGATTGTTTTCATTTATTTCTTTTTTGCATATATATTTTCAAATGTTATATTTGTGTATGTATAATTCGTAAAATGTATATATGAAAATTTATAATTTGTTATAATTTGTGATTGAGACAAATAGGTTTAATTGAAATAATTTTTATTAGTAGTATAAGCCAGGCTTTAGCAACCTTGGACAGTATACTTTAAGCTCTCTTACATGCGCATGAACTTTCTCTCTCTCTCTCTCTCTCTCTCTCTCTCTCTCGCACACACATCATGCACACACAAATAGCATCTGAAATGATGATTGATGGTGATGATTGAGACCCATGGGTTTAATTTGCATAACAAAAATTATTATTATTAATAGTAGTGGTAGCAGTAGTAATCCAAGACAATATAAGCTCTCTTTCTCAAACACACAGCACATGAAAATGCGTGAAACCAAATGAAACTAGGGCAAAAATATAAGCAGTAAAAATACAGTAGTTTTCTCTAGGTGAACTATCCATGTCCTGTGATAACAGGCACTAAACCTCTGGAACTTTTTAGTTGTTTTAGAATTGTTTTCAAGTGTGAGTGTTTATGGGGATTTAATCTGTCTCTGCCGCCGCATCCATTCACAGTTGTGATAAGTGATTAATGCCCTATCAGATTTTTGATGGGGGAGCATTATGCATGATTAAATGACAAAAGAAATACTGATCCGTATGGACAGATATTTGTTCCAGATATTATGTGCCATTAATGAAGTTGGGTTCTTTCAACCTGCCGACGTGCAAATGTGTTTGCGTTAAAGCCAGCTCAGGCGAACCTGATGAATGCAGGAGCACACACCTGTGGCACTTTAACCGTTGTATCTTGTAAATAGCTGATTAAACCTATGAACACAACTGTGTTCTCTCTCTTTCTCTCTCTCTCTCTCTCTCTCTCTCTCTCACACACACACACACACACACACATACATGCACACAACAGCATATGAAATCGCGTAAAACCAAATGAAACTAGGGCAAAAAATATAAGCAGTGAAAAACACAGTAGTATACTGTAGGTGATCCCTGTCCTGCAATAACAGGCGCTAAACCTCTGGACCTTTTAGTTGTTTTAGTATTGTTCTCAAGTGTGAATGTTTATGGGGATTTAATCTGTCTCTGCTGCCAGATCTATTCACAGTTGTCATAAGTGATTAATTTTGTGTTATCAGTTTTCTTTTGTTTCCTTTCAAGTTTCCTAATTAATAATCCCACGGCAATTCCAAACGGAAAGGTCTTCCCGTGCGTATCATAAGCACTCTCACACACTCTTATTTCATTAAACCCCTCTCACGCCCTGCAAAGCTCTTATAATTAAAAACATCTTGTGGTGCGGCTCTCCATACCGCGCCACGTAACATCTTTATGAGTAGATATTTGTTCCATTTGGTGGACAGAGGCAGACTTGCCAGGAGTGAGTTGCAGTAGTCCACTCTTGAAATAACAAGGGACTGAACAAGCACCTGAGTAGCTTGTGAAAAAAGAAATTGGCGGATTCTTCTGAGGTTGTAAAGAAGAAATCGGCAATGCGAGTAAGGTTAGCAATGATTGTCCACAGTTACCTTAAGATTGCGGGCAGTGGCTGAAGGAGTGATCTAATTGTTGTCCAGGAATATCACATGGTCTTGACCTGAGGATGAATTATCAGGGATGAACAGCAGTTCGGTTTTACACAGATTGAGCTTCAGCTGATGAGCTACCATCCAGGATGAGATGTCTGTCAGACATGCTGAGAGCCAGGTGGAAACCTGTGTGTCTGAGGGAGGAAAGGAGAGAATAAGTTGTCATCTGCATAACAATGGTATGAAAATCCATGAGATGATATGACCTTACCAAGAGACCGAGTATAGAGGGAGAACATAAGAGGACCAAGTATTGAGCCCTGTGGGATACCAGTAGAGTCTGCGTAGGGCAGATGTGGATCCCCCCCATGTCACCTCATACGACCTATTTTCTAGGTAAGAAGCAGACCATTGCCACGCTGTTCCACAGATTCCAAGGCTTGTGAGAATAGCTAATAGAATCTTGTGGTTCACTGTATCAAATGCAGCTGACAAGTCCAGGAGGATCAGAACAGATCATAGTTTAGTTGAACTAGCAGCATGGAGCTTCTCAATGTCTGACAGAAGGGCAGTCTCTATGGAATGTGCCACTTTGATTCCAGATTGGTTGGGATCATTCAGGTTGTTCCGTGAGAGATAAAGAGACATTTCGTTATAATCAGTCCTTTCAAGAATTTTGGAACTAAAAGAGAGAAGTGATACCAGGTGATAGTTGTTACACACGTGGACAAAATTGTTGGTACCCTTCGGTCAATGAAAGAAAAACTCACAATGGTCACAGAAATAACTTTAATCTGACAAAAGTAATAATAAATAAGAATTCTATGAAAGTTAACCAATGAAAGTCAGACATTGCTTTTCAATCATGCTTCAACAGAATTATAAAAAACAATGAACTCATGGAACAGGCCTGGACAAAAATGATGGTACCCCTAACTTAATAGTTTGTTGCACAACCTTTTGAGGCAATCACTGCAATCAATCGATTCCTGTAACTGTCAATGAGACTTCTGCACCTCTGGGCAGGTATTTTGGCCCACTCCTCATGAGCAAGCTGCTGCAGTTGTTTCCGGTTTGAAGGGTGCCTTTTCCAGACAGCATGTTTCAGCTCCTTCCAAAGATGCTCAATAGGATTGAGGTCAGGGCTCATAGAAGGCCACTTTACAATAGTCCAATGTTTTCCTCTTAGCCATTCTTGGGTGTTTTTAGCTGTGTGTTTTGGGTCATTGTCCTGTTGCAAGACCCATGACCTGCGACTGAGACCCAGCTTTCAGACACTGGCCAGCACATTTCTCTCTAGAATCCCTTGATAGTCTTGAGATTTCATTGTACCCTGCACAGATTCAAGACCCTGTGCCAGATGCAGCAAAGCAGCCCCAGAACATAACAGAGCCTCTTCCATGTTTCACAGTAGGGACAGTGTCCTTTTCTTGATATGCTTCATTTTTTCATCTGTGAACATAGAGCTGATGTGCCTTGGCAAAAAGTTCCATTTTTGTCTCATCTGTCCATAGGACATTCTCCCAGAAGCTTTGTGGCTTGTCAACATGTAGGTTGGCATATTCCAGTCTGGCTTTTTTCTGATTTGTTTTCAACAATGGTGTCCTCCTTGGTCGTCTCCCATGTAGTCCACTTTGGCTCAAACAACGACAGATGGTGCGATCTGACACTGATGCTCCTTGAGCATGAAGTTCACCTTGGATCTCTTTAGAAGTCTTTCTGGGCTTGTTTGTTACCATTCGGATTATCCGTCTCTTTGATTTGTCATGAATTTTCCTTGTGTGGCCACGTCCAGGGAGGTTGGCTACAGTCCTATGGATCTTAAATTTCTGAATAATATGTGCAACTGTAGTCACAGGAACATCTAGCTGCTTGGAAATGGTCTTATAGCCTTTACCTTTAACATGCTTGTCTATAATTTTCTTTCAAATCTCCTGAGACAACTCTTTCCTTCGCTTCCTCTGGTCCATGTTGAGTGTGGTACATACCATGTCACCAAACAACACAGTGACAACCTGGAGCCCTATATCTAGGCCCACTGACTGATTACAAGATTGTAGACACCTGTGATGCTAATTAGTGGACACATCTTGAATTAACATGTCCCTTTGGTCACATTATTTTCAGTATTTTCTAGGGGTACCATCATTTTTGTCCAGGCCTTTTCCATGAGTTTATTTTTTTAATAATTCTGTTGAAGCATGATTGAAAAGCAATGTCTGACTTTCATTGATTGACATTCATAGAATTTTTTTAAATGATTACTTTTGTCAGATTAAAGTTATTTATGTGACCATTGTGAGTTTTTCTTTCATTGACCGAAGGGTACCAACAATTTTGTCCAAGTGTGTAAGTTTTGCTGGATCCAGGTAGGGTTTCTTGAGGATGGGAATAACCCTTCCCTTCTTAAAAGCAGTATCATCTGAACATGACCAGATGATATGAAAGGGTTGATCATGATTGTGGTGAAGGGCAGTAGGTCTTGTGAGATGGCCTGAGTATTGTGGAAGGAATCGGCTGACGAGATGATCTGCTTAATCTCAGATGACGGATTGGAGAATTCAGCTCCAATCTGAGGCAGGGGAGGGAAGGTCCTGGGCCCGTATTCACAAAGCTTCTTAAGTCTAAAAGATGCTCCAAATGACAAATTCAAAAGATAATTTTTAGAATTATGACCTTTTTTTAATAAAAAAATAAAATAAAATAATTAATTAAAAAATTTATTTACGAAAAAAAATTTATTTACGAAAAAATTTTTTTTTTACGAAACATCTTAGCCCTAAAAACAACTCCTAAGGTAAACACTGAACGTTAATCTAAAAGTAAACACTGCTCTTCTGTCCAATTTAGTTTTCTTGTTGGTTTACTTCCTTCCATCTCTCTTGGATTGTTGGCTACATACCATCCAAAAGTGCAACTTAAATAGACTGTCTTGCAATCATGTAAATTGGTAAAAGGTGAGCCATTTTGCTCCCATCAATCTAAAATGGATCACAAGTATTAAAATCAGTATGGTAAATAAATATAAGAACTTAAATATCATGACTACTGCATGGAAATTGGTTGGTTCAAAAGTAGACACATTTTCAACATTTGGTTGTTTTAATTAACTTTAAGATATTTATTTAGCTTATAACAGAAACTTTGCATAAGGTAGTCCGTAGTCATGAAAATACAAGTTCTCTATAAACAAACATTATGATTTCACTGTCTGTTCTATTACAGTATAATGTACAGTGGAACCTTGGATTACGAGCATAATTCGTTCCGGAAGTGGGCTTGTGTTCCAAAACATTCGTAAACCAAATCATCATTTCCCATAAGAAATAATGAAAGCTCAAATTACTCGTTCCACAGCCCCCAAAAATAAAACCATAAAAATAATTAATACAATTTATAAAATGAAAATAAAACAAATTAATCTGCACTTTACCTTTAAAAAAAGTACAAATAAATCCTGACAGATAATTGTTTCCATTGGTGTGTGTGTGTGTGTGTGTGTGTGTGTGTGTGTGTGTGTGTGTGTGTGTGTGTGTGTGTGTGTGGAATTAGCCCCTTCCCTCACCTCGTTTTACACAGTAACACTCCCCCTCCCTCTTCCCAACCTCGCTTTTTAAGATTCACAACAAACACACACACACACACACACACACACACACACACACACACACACACACACACAACGGAAACACCATTTTAACAGGAAAAAAGAAATCTCTGCCTGAGCACATATTAACGGACTCACTTTTTAAGTTTCACAACAAACGCATAAACACAGCGGAAAAAAGCGAGACTGGCATGAGCGCATACTAACGGAACCACTTAAGTTTCACAACAAACGGACACACACACACACACACACACACACACACACACACAACGGAAACACCGTTTTAACAGGGGAAAAAAGAAATCTCTCTGACCTGGCATGAGCGCATACTAAGGGAATCACAGCTGTAAAGAAAAAAAAAACCTTTGAAAATAATCGCGACTAGGCAGAGTTTCTGTGTGTTTGTGAAGCCGGGGAGGGGCTGAAAAGGTGAGTGAGAGAGTGACGCTCGGTGTCAAAATAAGAGTCGCATGCGTGATACATGATACTCGGCGCTCGTAAACTATTACTTGCTCGGTTTCCGATTAAAAATGTATTAAAAATCTTTGCTCGGTTTGTGGAACACTCGTAAACCATGTTACTCGCAATCCGAGGTTCCACTGTATTCTATTTTCACAAAGAGCGCATTTCAAGACCTTTAAAAAGGTTAGAGGTTATTTTTTATCAACCAATCACAGTCCTTGAACTGCTGCATCATCCCTAGCAACGGGATCAACCACACCTGCTCACTAATATAAGTTTTTTTATATAAGTTTTATAAGATAAAATTTTTTGTACTTTCCTTACTCAGAGTTGCTCTAAGTTTTCTAAATCACTTTTATTCTAAGACTCCCAGTTAGGACTTTTTAGGCTAAGATAAAGAGAATTCTAAGAAGCTTTGTGAATACGGGCCCAGATGTCTGATCTATACTGTATGTAAATGTATCTAGATGTATAAAAACGAGAGACGAAATCCAAAAACAGGCAGGATTATAGAAGAAGAGAGGTCACTGGAAAAGTCCCATGGGAACAAATGCACCGACAAATGCGAATACCTGTTAACAAAACTCACCCCGCATGATGCCATAGAGGGGTTCCTACACATTTTCTAAAAGAGCTCTGAGCAGGAATACTGGCATACTTGGGAATGCAGCAGTGACATTCTCATTCTCATTCTGCTCACGGGTGCTCTCACACTTCTGCTCACACTTCTCTCTCTACGATGAGAATGCGGAAAGTTATCTGTTAATGACTGAAATTCTTGCACGCTGTGGCCCTTCCAGTGCACAAGCCACATAAGAGTTCCACAAGTGGGCTTATGATTCACACACTGCACCTAGAGCTCAGCTGGATGAACTCAACCAAATCTCAAACAGGTGGCACCAGCCGGAGCAGCTCACTTTATTCAAGGTGGACAACCCACTTCCCAAATCTACTAAAAGTACGAGTTTATCCTGGTTATTGTTGATTATGCAACACACTACACTGATGCCATTCCACTGTGAAAACCACCTCTAGGATCATGAGGGAGCTGGTACAGCTTTTCAGCCACGTGGAGCTACTCAAGGAGATCCTGACAAATCAAGGTATGACTTTTATGTATAAAATAATGTGTGATGTGTGCCAGCTGTTGCAGGTTAAGCAGATCCGTACCTCAGTATTTCACCCACAGACTGATGGGCTAATTGCACAATTTAAACCAACATTAAAGCAGATTCTGCACAAATAGTGGATGAAGGGAGCTGAAACTGGTAGCAACTGATGATACCGCACATGCTTTTTGTGGTAATAGAAATTTGCTGGACCAGGGCAATTGCTTGCGCACCACCTGGATGGTAGGCCAGTGCTCCCACTCTAAGCTTTCCTCTAAAGCTGAGACAGCTGGTATCTCAGTTAGCCCAGGTTCCTGGTAAAGGAATACATACATATCCTTCTCATAATCTGTTTTATGAACTGCAACTCAGAATCGTCTCAGAATCACTTTCAGACTTTCTACTCTGACTTTCATCAAGGAGTAAGATTATGAAAGTGTGACATCACTGTTTACAACACTGATAGCCAGTTTATAGATTATAAACCACATAGAAACCAATGAAAATCATAATGAAAAAAGGGTAAAATATTTTAACACTCGTAAACTGGGATTAATATTTTAAACAATGGTGTAAAATACTGTAATAAGAATATTCTGTTTCTATGTACATTTACATGATGATTGTATATACAGTAGGTGGGAACTTAAGTAACTGTACATGAGGTGCACCAGCAAGTTGAAACATTAATAAAAGAGAAAAGAAAAGGACATGATCATATAAGTGCAATGAAAATAATAATCTACAGTTTAAATATACAATATATATGAGCCTATTTATAGTGATGTCAGAGGAGGAGATTCCTCTCCCGACACAGAGCAGAGTTATTGAAAAGTCTTATTGCAGTTGTCAAAAAGAACATGATTCTTACAGTGCTGCCTGTTTTACGGTGAGAAATATTTCACTAAAAAAGCTGAAATCCATGCCAACCTGTGGGCGATAGGCAAACTGCTGTGGGTCTAGAAAAGTTTTAACCTGAGGTCTGAGATTTCTATAAAATTATATAATTTTAAAAGAATGTTTTAAAAATAAAAAATTTCCCTTTCACTGGTCTGAGCAGCCTAAAAAGGCGTTCTCTGACTTATTGAACAAATTCACCTCCACTCCTATCTTCAAACAACCAGACCCTTCTCTCAAGTTTGCGTTACTTCAGACAGAGTGTGAAGAGAACGAGTTACGACCTGAATATGCTTGGCTGATCTGGCTTGCTTGTGGCAATATAAAATGTAAAATACCATTAAATATAATTAATTATCCATGTGTTTTGGTATATTAAATATATGCACGCAACACCATTGTAAAGCAATGCTGAAGGTGTCCAAAATATGCAATAATCTCCTTTGAACAGTTAATGTTGAGATTTGAAATCCTGAGTATTGTTGTAGAATGTAGAAAATAAATCACTAAACAAAACCAAAGAAATTTGCAAGTAATCCCAAACTTTTGAGTGGTAGTGTACTGTAATTATCAAATAGAAATAGCAACAGTCATAAAATCTTCTTTCTTCTATTAGAAAATTGACCCCAAAGACAGAGTCCATAGCTGCCAACTTTTCAGAAAAGCTTGGTTTAAGACTTTGAAAATAAGGTCATTGGTTCTGCGCATACATGCACACACATTCATGTACTCTCATTATGCTCCTTCCTTTTTTGATCTCTATCTCTCATATTTCATTTCAGCCTTCCTATCATTGGAGCCCTATATCACACCTGAGGGCAATAAAATTATTTACATACAGGACAAAGAAAATTACAATATTTGCATTGGATTTAATCATACACAAAACTCACATGTTTTCTCTGGCGTTTAAACCAACATGAGATGTTGATTTTATATATTGTGTTTGATTAGATATGTATGTGATGTGATTTTAATTGTCTTTTTATATTATTTTATTTTTTTACGTATTTTTATGTGTGTTTTTTAAAGAAGCACTTTGGGGCATTCTAGTTGTTAAAGTTCTATACAAATAAAGTTGAGTTGAGACAAAATGACAATGCATTAATATTTACTGTATATTCATAAGAACAGTCAGAGGCAAACACACATGATTAAGAGAGAATACAATAGAACTAAGTTGAAAAAAATATTTTAAAATGATGTGAAATGCAGCAGTCATGCAGGACTCGTGGAATAAATAGAATGTATGAGGGTTGCTGCATATAAATATACATACAGTATGCATATTTCGACATGTACAGTCAAAAATGAAGTGACACTAGTACTTAATAAGAAGGAACGTAAAAAAAAATTACAGATGAGAAGTTTCCTCCCTGGTAAAATAATCACACGCCCTAAAACAGGATGACTTAAAAATTAGAACGCAAATGGTGTCAAACTAAATTGTTAGTGTTTCAAATTACATGGAAGGAAAGCGTCTTAAACTTAAAAAAAAAAAAGCTCTTAGTGTTGTTAAATCAACATAACTCTCCACTCTTATAGAAAATAACAAAAATTATCTAGATTCTTATATCTAGGTTCTTACTAATTACATCATACTCATTCCCTGTCTATAGCACTTTATCCTGTATTCAGGGTCACAGGGACTCTGGAGTCTATCCCAGGAGACTTAGAGCACAAGGTGGGATACAACCTGTATAGGGCGCCAATCCATCCAAGGGCACACAGTCACACACTACTGGCATTTTGGGAACTCCAATTAGGACTGCCACCAAGCACAGGGAGAACATGCAAACTCCATGCACGCAGAGACTCAAGCCTGGCTGGGAATCGAACCCAGATACTTGAGCTGCAACCACTACACGGGGGGCCTGGAGCCTAGCCCAGGAAACACGTGGCAGGGTACACCCTAGACAGGGTGCCAATCCATCTCAGGGCACAGACACACACACATACACTCACTCATTCACACACTACGGACAATTTGGAAACGCCTAACCTACATGTCTTTGGACTGTGGGAGGAAACCGGAGTAGCCCACCAAGCATGGGGAGAACATGCACCCTCCATGCACACAGAGATGGGAATCGAGCCTGGCCGGGGATCGAACCCAGACCCTGGCTGTGCCACCTTTGATGGCATACTAAATTAGAAAATGTAGTGGGAATTAAGGGACTGGCCCTCTTCTGGCTCAGATCCTATTTGACTAATCTTTATCAGTTTTTAGTTTTAAATGGTGACCCAGGGCCCAGTGCTATTTTCTGTTTAAGCATGGTATTAGTTTAGCTGATGACACAGCATAACAGCATGTTATATGTCTTAGCAAAGCCAGATGAGAAATAGCTTAATAAAGAGCCAGCTTAATAAAGTTGAGCAATGTGTGAAGGACATATGAGATTGGATTAACTTTTCACCAAATGCAGCTAAACATAAGCTTTCTAATCACACAGTAACTCTAAATGGACTTTCTGTTTCATCATGTAAGACCTTGGTGTGATTATAGATTCAATGTTTCATTTGAATTTCGTGCAGAAAATATAACCAGGTTAGCAATCTTTAATATCAGAAATACATAGCAGAAAGTGTTCACTCGAACCACAAGATATGAGCACATCAACCCTATCTTATCCACACTTCCAGTGAAATTTCGCTTTGATTTTAAAATACTACTATTGACCTATAAAGTAGGGTTTGAGTTGAGATGTGTGGAATACCGGATGGGTTCGGAGCACCGCAGGCAGCTGGAGCCGGTAGGTGACGAACCTGGGTGAGTTTGTGAGATTCTGTATGGAGGTGCAGATTTTTTGTTGATAACCAGACCTTGTCATCTACATTATAGAATCGTCCCAGAGGGTGCCGACGGCGATGTTGCGCAGCGTAGCGGGTGTTGGCACGGCGAATGGCTGCTCTTGCTTGTTCCCACAGGTACATCAACCTCCGGTTCTTGGTGGTCGAACTATGGAGGCTGGAAACCGTGGCATACCTCAAATGGGCTTAACTCGGTGGTAGACGAGACATTAAGATTGTGGGAGAGTTCATCCCAAATGAGGTAGCGGGCCCAGGAGCGCTGTCGTTCGGCGATGAAAAATCTCAGGTAGCGCTCCAGTTGTTGATTGGTCCGTTCCTTCTGACCATTAGTCTGAGGGTGGTATCCGGAGGAGAGACTGCAGATGGCGTTGATCAGACGGCAGAAGGCTTTCCAGAACTGGGCAGTGAACTCGGGCCTTCTGTCCGAGACGATGTCCTAGGGGAACCCGTGCAGGCGGACTACATGCTCTAATATCAGCTCGGCTGTGTCTTTAGCTGACGGCAGTACGGCGAGGGCCACCAAGTGCACGGCCTTGGGGACTCGGTCGACAATGGTCATGATGGTGTTCTTTCCTTCGGAAACTGGCAGGCCCGTGATGAAGTCGATGGCAATGTGTGTCCAGGGCCAGCGGGGAACCGGGAGTGGTTGAAGTTCCCCTGGCGTTGGCTGGTTGGTGTCCAATAAATTGGAGGGTGCAGTGAGTACCAGGGTCCGGAAAGAAGGGAGGAATGGCCCCATTGAAGGACCTATGTTCTGATTTTGCCGAATACGTTGAGTTGTCCAGGCGGCGCACCTGCCGGTTTGATCTCCGCAGCCTGTGCCTGGCAAATCCTCGTCTCCAAGTCCCACCGGAGAGGTGCAATGATTTTTGACGGTGGGAGGACAGGTGCGGGGTCTGCCCGGGGAACATCCTCTTCATGTTGCCGGGAGAGGGCGTCGGCCTTGGCGTTTTTGGATCCCGGGTGATACGACAGATGGAAATTGTAATGTTCGAAGAAGAGAGCCCACAGCACCTGTCTTGGGTTGAGTTGTTTTAAGTTCCGGATAGTAATCAGGTTTTGATAGTGGGTCCAGATGATGAACGGCTCTCTGGCACCCTGGAGCCAGTGACGTCATTCCTCCAGAGCCCACTTTATGGCCAACAGCTCGCAGTCCCCTACTCCGTATCGCTGCTTTTTCTGGAGAAGAGGCTGCAGGGATGTAGCTTCTGATCTGGACCTCATTGGGAGAGAACAGCCCTGGCGCCCACATCCGAAGCGTCCACCTCCACAACAAATGGTTTGCTCGCATCTGGATGGAGGAGAATTGGTACAGTGGTGAAGCGATGACACAATTCCTGGAAGGCGGAGATTGGGGCAGAGGTGAGGGTGAAGGGGTGAGAAGATGGCCATGTCAGGACTGTTAAAAGAGCTACAACCATACTGTAATCCCGGATAAAGCGACTATAGAAATTCGCAAACCCGAGAAATCATTGAAGTTGCTTGAGGGTCTTGGGTAGGGGGCAATGACGCACAACTTCCAGTTTCTGCGGGTCCATGGCCAAACCCTGGGGCTAGATAACAAAACCCAGGAACGTGGTGGAGCGCTCGTGAAAAGCGCACTTCTCCAACTTACAATACAGTTGATGCGAGCAGTCTCTTGAGGACCGCTCTGACGTGTTGGACATGTTCGTCAGCAGTACGGGAGTATATGAGGATGTCATCTAAGTAAACGAAAACCCATCTGCGTAACATGTCTCTGAGGATGTCGTTGATGAATTGCTGAAAGGCTGCAGGGGCGTTGCAAAGTCTGGATGGGATGACCAAGCTCTCATAGTGTCCTGATGGGGTGATGAAGGCCGTCTTCCACTCATCGCCCTCTCTGATGCACACCAAGTTGTAGGCGCTCCGTAGGTCCAACTTTGTGAAAATGGTGGCATCAGAGAGGGCGTCCAGGGCAGAGTTGGTAAATGGCAACAGATGCTGATTTTTTATAGTGATGTTGTTGAGCTCCCGATAGTCGACACATGGGCGTAAGTCGCCACCTTTTTTTATTCACAAAGAAGAACCCCGTGGCGGCAGATGAGGAGGAGGGCCAGTTGGTGCCATGGCGGAGGGTGTCGGCTACATACTTCTCCATAGCCTGCATCTCGGTGGTGGAGAGTAGAGATGGCCGCAGGGGGGAACTGAACCCGGCTGGAGCTCAATCGCCAGGTTGTAGGCCCAGTCGAGGCCCGTAGGCAAAGTTTGGCACAGATTGGGCCCCATTGTGGAATTCAATGTTGTGTCCAGGAGATGAGTGGGTCGTGTTGCAGTAGCCAAGGGTGCCGGAGGATGAAATGGGCGTGAGATGAACCCGGATCTGCTCTTGATGTTGGTCAATGATTAGGGTGATTGGTTGGGTCTGGGTGGTGATGGGGCTGGAGGAAAGGGGCCGACCGTCGACAGATGTGATTCGAACGGGCTGGGATAACTCGAGTTCCACCCCCAGTCCCCAGACGGGAAATGTTGGTGGTGGTGGCAGATAGATGGAGAGGGCCCGGCGAGTCGCTCTCCTTACTCACCGGGCCTGAGCGTTTCCCAGGCGAAGAAGGCAAATAGCTCTGTGGGGCGACACTGACCCACAATGAGAACAGAGCCCCCCCTCGGAAAAGTCGTTCTCGCTCTGCAGCAGTCCAGGAGGCGCGTCCTAATTGCATGGGTTTCCGCTCTGGTGTCAACCACGGCGGGAGGTGGCAAACCGACAGGTCCAGTGGCGGTGGTGGTAGGGAAGTGGCGTGCTTCAGGAACTGGGGTGTAGGAGAAGAACGTGGAAGATCGGGGCGTGGTCGGTGATGGAGTGGCAGACGGCAGGGTCCGAGGGGCTGGCCTTGGATGAGAGAGCAGTCGTTGGTCTGTTCGGAGGGCAAGTTGGATCAGCCCCTCCAAGGTGGCAGGAAGCTCTCATCCCGGCGAGCTTGTCTTTTATACGGGGAGCCAGTCCCTCGTAGTAGGCCGTCCGGAGGGCAGGGTCGCCCCCAGGTGGTGCTAGAGTCCTGAAGTTGGCGGTAGAACGGCTCACGGACGACCCACTCTGCCGCAGGTGATAAAGCTTAACTCGTTATAGGAATGGGCTGTATCTGAATCAGAACAAAGGACTGCTGTGGCCCACTCAGCTGCCTGCCCTGCCAGCAACGAGACGAGAAGGGCAATGCGCAACCGGTCTGTGGAGTATCTGGAGGAATTAAACTGATACACACGGTTAGAAACACACTACACTTCCCATCTGTGCCGTCCCATTTATCCGGTAAAGCTAAATACACTTCAAAGGGGGAGGGTGTGACGGCGCAGCAGCCACTGCGATGGGCGGCGGCCTAGCCGGCTGATAAGCCGCCTCACAGAGCGCCACGTTCTCCTGCCGTCAGGACTCAGACATAGTCTCAATATTTATGTCTGCATTACAAAAAGAAGTAGTTTTGTCCAAGAATTTTTGTGAATAGATTTGCCTAAGTAAAGGAGCAGTTTTGGGGGACTCAAGGATATCTGAATTGTAGTGAACTGGTAACCTTCACCGTATACTATGTGACTATGACCATACCTAACTTCTCTTCTCTTCTATTTGCTTCTTTTCTTGTATCATTTGTCTCTTCTCTCTATCCTTCTCTCTGTTACCCTCTGTTGAGCTACACACGACACTCCTGAGCTGCCAGTGATCCAGACCCCCTCTGCCCTCTGGGTATGTCTAAATCCTGGTGACCCACTTCTGGTTGGTGATCTTGAATGCATGTGTTGACTGGGGACAGTTCCATTTTACCATGAAGACAGTCCTGGCCTCAGTCAATGCAGACAGCTTTTCTTTGAGGACTCGTGACTGCAGACATTTAAAAGTTTAGGCTTCGAATTTCCTACAGTTTTGTACCTTAGCCTTCATTAACGAACTGGGCAAATTAACTTAAACACAAAACAATCCCTTCTATCCCAAATGAGGATGGGTTGCCTGTTGAGCTTGGTTCCTCTCAAGATGTCATCCAGTTATGATAGGGAGGTTTTTTTTGGCAATGTTGCCCTCGGCTTGCTCATCTTTAATTCATGCATATTTTCTCACACATTTCATACACATTTCCATTGTGATTCTCTCTCTCTTCTGTTTCTGTCTCTCTCCCCTGTTTCTGTTAATCATGTTTATTCGCCTTTCTTCTTATGAATAGTGCTACATGATTAAGCTCAACACAGACATTTTAATGTCACTGTAAATATTCACTACATTAACTCTTTAATGTTCTAACTGGTGTGTAACTTTACCCTTCAGCCTGTAAATTAATTTAATTTACAATCTAATTTATTTTATTAGATTGTTGATCCAACCATTACTATTATGACTATTATGACCAATTATTTACCCTTCTTTCGCTTATAAAGTGACAAAGCCTTGTGCGGTGTGCTCCAGCCTTAATATACCTGTGTATTGAAGAAAATCATGCGGGAACAGCAGATTTGACTTAAGAATAAAAGTTGTTTATAGCTGACTCAACAGAAAGAGGCTGGAGCTTAGTGATGTTGCAGAGTCTTCCACAGCTAATTATTTTGAATATGAATTGCATAAGCAATTATAAGTGTAGCATGTGAGTGTGAGAAGATGAGTGAATGTGTGTCTCACGTACAATACATGAGAGTTGTATACCGCTTTTAACAACTTTTATTGTAACAAAGCAGCTTTGCACAATTAAGAGAAAATTATTCAAATGTTTATGAAATGTGAAAAATGTGTATAAATCAAAATGATTAGATAGTCCCTGATGAGCCAGCCAATGCCAACGGTGACAAGGAAAACTCCCTGAAATGGCAATAGGAAGAAACCTTCCTACTGGGACCAGACTCAAACTATCCTCATTTGGGTGATAACAGATAGCAGGGATTGATCTGCAGTTATACTGTGTGTTAGGTGACTGGAGGTTCATTATTACATTTGATGTCTTTAGGTTAATATGGAATCCAGTTTGTTATTGGAGCCTCAGGTAGACTGTATGAAACTCCAGTCCTGAACTATAAGTGACTGCAGTCACAAGTCCTCAGAGAACAGCTGTCTGCATGAGCCGGTTGTCTTCATAGTTACGTAAGTGGAACCATCCCCAGTCAACACACACATCCCAAGCAGACAACAAGGGGCATCCAAGCGACGACATCTCCAACCAGAAGCAGGGCACCAGGACGAGTCACGAAAGCCCAGAGGGGGTCTGGATCATTGGAAGCTGCGGAGCAACATGTGTAGCTCAACAGAGAGACACACGGAGGGGGAGAGAGAGGGAGAGAGAAGAGAGAGAGGAGAGTGCAGAAGAGAAGAAGAGATAAGAGTTAGGGGAAAATATTAGAATATTAGAAATATTAGAATTAGAATGCCCCCCAACACACACCATGGGCAGAGTTTAAACAGAAAGAAAATCAAACATGCCAGAATGCATGATCTGAGATGTAAAGTATTTGAGCAGGAACACTGCCTATTAACATACTGCCTATTAACATACTGCCTATTAACATGTTTACAAAGGAGTATAACATATGACCTTGAAAGAACACCATACAGTAAAATGAAACGTAGCACCATAACATTAATGGGCTGTTTTGCTTCAGCTAGGTCTAAAGCTGTAGTTGAGATAGACATCATGGATAGTTTTAAAACCCATCAGTTTTGGCACACAATTCGCAGGCATCTATTACATAATTGAAATTTAAGAAGAATTTGAACATCTAGTGTGATGAAGCACAAATCCAAATGAACAAAGTATTTATTAAGGAGTGTATACACGTTGTAGAAATTAATATAAATTAATTTAAATCATGTTAATACTTAAATAAATTCATGACTTTTATAGTAATTATAGTCTGCAATGTGTATTTATGTTCAGGGTGCAGTCAGCCTGGGCTACTTGGGTGATGAAGAGGAGGAATGTGAAAATTATGAGGAATTTGAGTAGATAAAGTAATGAGTCGCAAAGGTGAGTGCTATATTCCCACTTTCTTTCATGTTTCCTCGTTTTTTTTTATCTGTTTAACCAAAAAAAAAAGAGAAGATATTGCTGCAAAATAATACAACAGTTTACAGACACAGTTGATGTTCCCTTTTTTCACAACTACAAAATTGCTTGTTTAGCATTTTCACACAGAAAATGCAAGATTCAGACATACAAGTCATGAAATAATATAATTAAATAATTTTTAATTATTTTCAGTGCAGGGCTCAGACATTTGTTTCAACTCTTACTGATAAGAAGGTCACATGGTCAAATCCCAGCACAACAAAGCTGCATTAGTGGCTACTGCCCAGATGTATGGTAAGATAAATGTAGGCTGCTCTGAATAAGGGCAGCCTAAAAAATGACAGCTGAAAAAATGACAAAAATGAAAGGGCTTCACTTTTAGAATTATAGAGAGTTTCACTGAAAATGTATAATTTTATAAATATTACGTTATGATGTTAGTAATATAAACCTGTATAAACTTCTTTATTCCTTATGATTAATTCATAAAAGTTTGTTGTATCTGAGGATCATCTAATCTCCTACACAATCATTTTAGAGAATACAATCAGGGTTTACATTTTTTCCCCTCCAAAATGGGAAATGTATAGCTATAAAATAAATAAATAAAATCAACCAGCTTGTGGACAGTAACCATGATTTATTAACAAATACAATTAAAAGGTAAGAATTACATAACTGGGACAGTTGAAAATTAAATATCACCATTATCAAGCAAGAGACACAAATCATTAGAATGCAAGTTAGTAAAATTACTAAAGTTAATAATTATCTGTTCAGCCTTTATTTGTCACACATACATTACTGCACAGTGAAATTCTTTATTCTTCACATATCCCAGCTTCTTGTTAGGCAGCAGGGGTCAGAGCACAGGGTCAGCCATTTTTTACAGCACCCATGGAGCAGACAGAGTTATGGGCCTTGCTCAAGGGCCCAACAGCGGCAACCTATGCCGGTATGGCAGAGCTGGGGCTTGAACCGCCGATCTTCCGACCCGTAACTCAGAAGCTTAACACACTGAGCCACTACTTCCCTTAGGATCACAGATGGTAATTATGGCAGTTAAATTAAAGTTAAATTAAAATGGAAAATAATAAGAGATTACATCCTCTTTTCCTGCTACTGGCTGTAAACATTTCAAGAACTTTTCTTACTACCATGGTATTGTATTGTCATAAGTGGATATATATAAAGCACCATCTGATTTTTCAGACTGAATGTTGGTTCCTTCCAACCCCTGTGTGACACTTGAAAGTGTGCTCTTTCATGAGTTTGCATAATCGTCCTGCTCAGCAGAATGCTTATTCACTATTTATCCCCAATATAGTCCATTGTGATTCTCAAAGTGGAAAAGTTAAAAAAATTCTAGTTTCAGTCACCCCTTCTCACTTGGATTCATGGTCATAGGACACAAATGACACACATGGCTTTGCTATGGCAAGTATAACTAGAGCTGCACTGAATTGTGTCTGTACTGGATAGTGTGTGTGTGTGTGTGTGTGTGGTACCCCTCACCCCCCTCACCCCAAGGCCCTGCACCACTCCTACTCCCAATTCTGTGGTTAGCCCTGCCCCTGTTCGTCACATGACTTCTCTGAAAGGCCCCCCTCCTGCTGCCTTCCCCCATGTTTCCAGTAAATTGCTTGAAAGGAGGGGGTGAGTCAGACCAGCTTCCCTTTAACCACAGCTTGTTAAAGAATTTGTCAACGTGGACTCTAGGGCACATATGACTCCACCCCTTTCCTCCTTGCAATAGATTTGAATGTTTTGCTTCTTTCTTTGGGTCGGATTACGTCAGATACCCATAATCACTTAACTTCCTGTGACACACTGTAAAAGGGGTAGGCGAGAAACAGAGAGAAAGGGGAGGGGTAAACAGAGAAAAGAAAAAATGTGTGTGTATGTGTATGTGTGTTCTAAATGGCATCAGAGCATAGATTTGTCTAATTCAGAACTAAATGG
This sequence comes from Clarias magur, assembly GCA_013621035.1. Classification (NCBI taxonomy): domain Eukaryota; kingdom Metazoa; phylum Chordata; class Actinopteri; order Siluriformes; family Clariidae; genus Clarias; species Clarias magur. The sequence goes on from QNUK01000495.1 coordinate 376,681, forward strand.
CTTAAACACAGAGTGACTAAATATATATTTTCTCAGTATGTGTTCATTTTGTCATTTGACTTGCCTGTAGCAAAGTCAGTCTTCCATGCTGCTGAATAAAGGTATGGGCTATAGGTATGTACAGGTGACAACTTTTATAGCACATGGTATAGTTTTGGATGGAAATAAAAGTTCACAAATGTGTCTCCATTGTGTAAGTCATTAAAAAAGTTAACAGCAAAAAATATCATACATGAGATAATGAATAGCAGAAACAAGTAGTCCAATGAGAGATGAGAACACAAAAAAAATGCTTCAAACTTGTATAAAAGGGCGAAGATTAAACCCCATAATTTAAAAAACTGCTATGCTTTTGACAAGATATCCAATCATACTTGCTGGCCCAGAGGATGGCTGGGTGGGTGATAGTTGGCAGCAAATGGCTTGCTAAGTATTTCCATGATTCATGATTCTTATATTAATTTATGCCTAAGTTGACAAATGGCAAATATTTAAAAAGCACTGATATAAATTTCTTTCCATCTTGTGTATATATGATATCATCATTATGCACTTGAAAACCATTGTTTCATTTATAAATATTTCATAAATTATTATATATTCTATATTCTGTTAAATAAAAAAATTTCAAAGTAATTAAACATATTTTTTGCATAAATAATCATATTTACTGTACAAACATCTATTACAATATTGTTTTATAAAGAAGAAATCTTGTTATCCATGTACTACTCTTATATAAAAAAGATGACTTTTTAAAAATTGTAAAATGAAAGATCATCTGACATACCTCCCGAAATTCCTGTTTAGATTTATTTAATTGGTGTATGCTGGCCCAATTAACCTTAAAGGAAAAAAAAAAGAAAAGAAAGAAAGAAATGTTAAATAATAATAATAATAATAATAATAATAATATATAATAATAATAATAATAGAAAAGCCAGGGTTTTACATTAATGTGCCAGAAAATAAATCATTTAGTTTTCTTATAATTTTCTTAAAATAATTGTTTTATGATATGAACAAAGAGAATGTGAAAAAAAAGCCCAAAAGAATTTCATCTCAGTAAGAAAGATACCATATAAAGATTTGTTTGTTTTGATCATTGAAAGAAAATAAGAAACAATATGCTTATGTAGCATTTAAGGATTTTATTGTGTAACAGTTATCTTAAATATAATTATGCATATATCATAGCCTGCTTCATTGTTCAGTGCTTAAAAAAAACTGTGTATGTGTGTGTGTGGGTGTGTGTGTTTTCGCTGTAAGACTTTAACACTACATACTTATTTAAACACATGTGTTGAATTGGATAACAAAATGGATAACTAAAGCATAAATTCTTAAAAGTGATTTTGCATAATTTTTATTCTACCCTAATAAATACTTTTAAAATGATTTCTCCCTGTGTCTGATAATAAATATGAGTTGTAACTGATGATAAAGAAAAATGTAATTATATTTTCCAAATGATTCTTTCTTTCTATTGTGTATTATACTTTGCTGCCACATATGTGGTATGGAAACCTATTTACAAAGATGTTTTGTTTTATTACTTTATTTTAAAATACTTGTACTTGTGTAATTTTTGTTACATTTAAAATATTAGTTATAAGTCACTAATGATAATTAGCTATTAGTTAATACTTTTAGTATGAGATAACGTAAAGCAATGATCTTTTTTTTTTACGTTAAAATATGTCATGATTAAAGGCCACCATTTTGTGTTTTATTGCCCTCCATCTTGTGAACCTTGTAGCTATGCTGCTCTTCTGTGGTGAACTATTCAGAACCTTTTACATAAGAAATGCTTAGGTTCAGATCAAACCAGTTGAATTATATTGGTGCAAACCTAGAAATTGATCTTGCTTATTTCAGTGGGTGGGTGCGTGTTTGTGAATGTAGTCACTTTATTAGGAATACTGAGTAAGACCCCCTTTTGCTCTAAAAATGCTCAACTCTGGTGGCTTGAATTATATAAGGTGATAACGTTCATTTTAGAGTTTGTATCTAGTTAACCGAACTGTTGACATAAGCTAAGGTGTGTCCATGGATTCATGCTACCAATGCCAAATTCTGACCCCATCATGTGCATGTCATGGCAGAAATTGAGATTTGAAATCAGATCAGTTATTCCAAACTACATCTCTCTAGTTTCATTGAGCCTGTGCCCACTGTATCTTTAGATTCCTGTGTTTGGTTGATGTGAGTGAAACCTGATGAGATCTTCTGCTGTTGTAGTCCATCTGCCTTAATGTTAGACATGTTTCAATACCTGAATATACATGCTGGTCACATTCAAGATCAGGTTAGATGAAATGATCAATACTGCACATTGAATATTATAAGAAAAGAATTGAGATGGAGTATGGAGAATAAAACCATGTGCTCTGGAAACCTACAGTATGAACCGTCACAGTTTATTAATTATAATGTGGCATGGTGATTGCAAATGTAGATTACAAACCATAAACTAAAACAAAAAAAATGTAACACAATCACGTTTTAAATGCAATCAGGATCTAGGATTCTACAACCATTATTATTACAATTGTGTTGAATTGTATTGAAGATATTCATCTTCAAGTGTCCTTGTGTCCTTGAGTCCTGTGTATTCTACCCTGTGCACCAAGTTGCCACTACACTACACAGGAAACTTGGTGTAGATTATGGATGGGTGGAATCACAATTTGAATTATAAGTTGCTGAATCTAATTATATAATTTATTTTTCCAGATTTAACATGAACCCACTTATAAAGAAGGCTTCCAAATAATTGCAAATTGCATGGTTTGATTACAGTCATGTCAATGGTAATGTGTAAGGCAGATAGTAAATAGATTGTATTGTCTTATATGTCCCTGATTATAAAAACAATTATTTTTACAACAACAAAATCTATTGCAGGCAGTAGAGTGGAGTTGTTAAGTTTTGGCCAAATGATGCAGAAAGGTTTCTTTTTAACTCAATGATGTGCTAAACAAAGGTCAAATGAATCTCAGGCATAAACAACAACTAACTGAAGGACCATAGATTATGTTTGCAATACATGCAATAAAATAATAATAAAAACAGGGTAACCAATTACTGTTAAAAATCACAAAGATAAAAAAGTAACAAACAAGACAAAATTTTAAGATGTGTTCATTCAAACTCTGACCTGTTGAATGCAATAGCAATTGGGAAGCCTGTCAGCAACAACTGAACAAAAATAATGACTCAATGCATGGCAATTACAAATATCATTGATTTAAGTGACTCATTCAAAAACATAGAATTGTTCAGTAGTGTAACATGTCTAACTCTAATTTGTTTGTAGGGACACCCAGTAAGTGTCAATAAGAAGACTGTATTTGTTAATGTCATGGCATTTTCCCTTTTTTGTTGTTGTTGTTGGGGAAACAGTAATGAAAAAAAAAAGATATTAGACTGATTCAGTCCCACCAGATCACTGCTCTAGTTCTGCATTTTGCTATTTACTGTTAATTCTAATAAAGAGCCTGATGGAACAACTGTTATTAATAATGTGGATGATGTTTTTATCTAGGTCTAAATAGTTGACAGATTTCTGCCTATTCAGTTGTGCCTATATGTTTTACTTCTCCATATCTTTTTTTCTGCTTTCCATTACTTCTTTTACCTCATGTTTTTTATTATCTATACATAACTGACCCTGATTGATACATGATGATCACTTGGCTGTGTTTGTCTTATTATGTTCCTCCTTTTGATGACCAATGTCTACACCCTTAACATTACTTGTTGAAGGGATTGTGAAATGGAGATTGGATAGGGATGACTTGATAAATATTGTAGCTGTCATTTAAGGCATCAATCTTCTAACATTTTTTTTTTACTTTTCTCCCCCTCTTATTCCTATATTTGTATTATACGTATTGATCACGAGCATAGAGAAACTTTTAGTATTACCTGAATAAGGCACATAGAGTTTATGTTGGCACTGATAGGATGAGTAATTCAAGCCACTGACTTAGGGAGTGGTGGTTGAGCAAAAGGTGTGTGTGTCTGTGTGTGTGTGTGTGTGTGTGTGCGTGTGTGTGTGTGCGCGTATGTGTATGCATGTGTCCACATGTTTTCTGTTGTACAAGGTAGGTGGTACCGTGATGTGTGTCAGAGAAAAGATAGCCGATTTGCCTTTTATTTGCCTTTGCTTAGAAAAAAAACATAGATAATCTGTATTTGCTATCTGAAAATAAATGTGGATCTGGGTAAATGCTGTAATACTAGTAACTGTGACTCTTTTTAACCTGTTTCTAAAATGCATGCTTCTATGTACTTGCTGGTTATAATAAAAGCATTAGATGATCATTTATATTTAACTACCAGTACACTAATAGCAATAGCAAACAGTTTGTATCACAATCATATCTGCATATCTGCATAAATTGTAAAGGCACAGTTTGGGTGCATTATGCTAAGTACAATACCTAATAGGTCTTAGTCATTTAAAATTTTCTTTCGGTTCACACTAACTGTGGCGTTTGTCACCTTGTTTACAATTTAAGTAAAAAGTGCCAAAATCCACAATCCTCGCAAAGTATCCAAGTTCTGCTGAAACTCATATGAAGCTTCTGTAGTCACATTCAGCTAAATCAACATGGTATGTTTCAAAGTTATGTTGTAATTTACATTTAACGCTTTTATTTTCCTGGAACTAACTGTATAATTAACTGGAACTAGCCATATAGCTAGTTCCGGTATGACGTTTGTGGAATGTGGCCCAGATTACTGACATTGTACTTGCATTTGAGGTGACAAACTTGATGGTGTACAGGGCAGGGAAACTTGTAACAATAAAGACCTATGTAATATATGCTTCTCAATTTGATTTAGACAAACTTGCCTGCATGCTAATAACCAGACCAATTGATATTTTATTATTTTGAAAATTGCTTAGCCCTTTGTTTTTGCTTGATTTCTATTTTATTTTATAAATAAACCCTTAAACATGCACCTGCATTTCCTCACCTTCAAAACAACATGCAGTTATAAGAGTAACGTCCATAGAGTTAAATAGATTTTTTAACTTTTTTAAGGCTAAACTTTATTTCACACGAGTTTATTTTAAATATAAGAGCATAGGAGTTGAGTATATTCTGCACATTCAGGATATGCCAACATTCCAGTTATTCCGCTATCAGAATCTTATATGAGTTTTTGGTCTGTTAAATACAAATTGGACTTAAATACATATATGGGTATCATGTGCTGGTAATAATAGATCAACTACTACTTAAACTTCACCCAGATATTACATTATATCCCTTCCATCATCAGCATGTTTTCCTTTTAAATTACTTTTGAACTTTCAATAACTATGGGGAATTTTAAAAAAGAGGTTTTCTTTAGAGTAAAACCTCTAAAAATAATGTATAACCTATATTATAACAATTATGTATGTAAAGTACTTGTGTTAGCAAACTAGTTGGATTTATTTCTAAGTACACTTTTGTTATCCTTTATATTAATTTTTTAAGTATCTATAAGAAACCTAGTCGGTTAGCTGAACCAGAAAGGTGGTCATTGGCATTTATTAATGTACGGAAAGAATTGGCATCGCAAACTTTACTAAGTGTAGTGCACTTTTTTTATGTTGTTGGTAGCATTAGAATGTATAATATAATATTATATTAATGCATAATATATGTATTCTGTATATATAATGGATAAAGTATAATATATAATATTAAGTATATTATATTAATGTATAATATATATATACCCAAGTGTATAATATAAAATATTTTACAATTTGTCTGAAATTTAATTAATTAATTATTTAAACAATTAATTAAACAAAAAGCTCTAAGTGGTTAAAACCTTGATGAGGTTGTTAAAAATATAAACAAGATCAATATAAACAACAACCGTACCTCCAAAATTAAAAACATAATGCAACAAGGGAAAATCATGGAGTTTATATATAGCCATTTGAATTTCAAGCTATGAAGTCAAGATACATCATTCAGCTATGAATGAAACCCAAATGCAGTTTGTAGTTTAAAAAGAAATGTAGTAATTATTTACCAAAAGTGAAACTGACAAAAATTGTTTGTAATATGTAAAAGGTGTTTTGTGAAAGAGCTAAAAAAAAAAAAAAATCACATATTTGATTTGCATTTATATTCAGTAATCTAGTAAAGGAAAACTACTTTCCAACACCAGTAAGTCAACAATATACACTAAAGTGTATTACAAGAGTTATACTTAGAGAAAGAGAAAATTAAATATTCTATGACAAAGAATAATATGAACATATCAACAACAAAAAAAAAATTCTTCACCTCAATTTATTTCTTAATTTTCAATAGCCTCATGGGGTTGTTCAAATAAAAAATAAAAACAAAAAGTAGTCATGTCTATTAAAAAAAACATAAATGTTAAATTATCAAATAAAAACCATTAATCTATATTATTCTATTTTAATCATTTTAATATTTTTTTCCTATTCATTACTGCTGATAAAATAATTGTATTATGTAGTCAGTAATGTATGTTGTGAAAATTTGAAAAAACAAATCTGATAAATTATCAGTGTTAGTAAGGTTCCCTTTCCTCTGTAATCATGGGTGGTTTTAAAAAGCATTAAAATTAATTTTGATAGAAAAAACAGACACAAAAACAGGTGATTGCTGGAAGCACTTCTTGCTGTGTCACTGCAAACCATGCTGATTTTATTTCTGATTTGACAATACACTGTTGTCGACATGAGCAGCTTGCAGTCTCCTCTGTGTAGTCTGCTGCTTTTTTTATTTTTTATTTTAATAAAAATTAATTATTGTTATTATGAAATAATTAATTGGGTTTGTGTCTGTGTCTCTTAAACCAAACATTTTTATACATTCTGATTGATGTGTGTGTACCAGTTTTAATCTAATTTCATTTTATAAGCTCAGATGAACAGTAGAAGATGCTATATAAATAAATTATATATATATATATATATATATATATATATATATATATATATATATATATATATATATATATTGTTGTTGTTGTTTGTTTGTTTGCTTTTAACAAAGATCATTCTTATCAGTAACATGAACTCTCACAGAATTGAAACGACAGAATTTCAATGCACTATTGAAGGTTTCTCATTATCACAAATACAATATATTGTGGTTTCAAATCTATGAATTTGGAAACAACTTACTTCTGAACTGTCTACTTGGTTGTGGAAATATATGTGAATGTCTTCCTTGAACACAACCTTTTACATTCTGTATTTACCATGTTTAGTGGTTGTTTAAAATACAGACACATTTATAAATGCGATTTCACCATTGGGAAAAATGCTTTAACCAGTGCTTACTTAGGGTAACTTTTACCCAAGCTCGCTATTCAATATATTATGGCCCTGTTCTGTACATTTGTATGTGTTCACTTATGTGTAAAGCACTGGTCACATTGACAACAATTCTTAGATACTTGCCTACACTAGATAGACATAAATTTTATTCATACTTACTTTTATTAACTTGCAATTATGTTAGCGGTATTGTTTGACTTGTTTGCTCCCCATTGGCAAGCTTGAATTAATAGTCTCAATAGGTATAGTACTGTGCAGAAGTCTAGCATCCTAATATTTGATACATTTTAGATGATTATTTTATGACTTAAGTTACAAAAATGTTTATATATCACTACATAAAGTAACATATAGACATATACTTTATATAACATATAACATAATTTTTC